>JAHUTJ010060418.1:0-10343 GCA_036250325.1 Characodon lateralis
CACACCTGTTCTGTTAGTCGTCGCGGAGACATTTCTCATGCTCATGTCTTGTTCTCTAACCAAGTCTTGTCTTTTTGATCATGCCATGCCTGTCTTGCCTGCCCGTTTGTTTTGTTCTTGCCTCCTGCTGAGTGTGAGTTTTTGTTATTAAACCTTTTTTCACTTATCATCACGCTGCCTGCTCCTCTGCATTGTGGGGTCCAATATCAAGTAAACCGTGACGATACGTTTTTCCTGGAGTCAGTAGTTACCTTGGCAGCAAAAGACATTGGTAAACGTGTTATTTTTTATGCTTGCTATGGAAAATTGAAAATAATACTAAACATAAGTAATTAGAATACATCAAACCCAACATCTCAATAACTGGTGTTATATGTTAAATGTTTTTAAAAGGCAAGAAAAGTGCTATTTTGTACTATTTTTAAATCCTTATGAAAATCATAATAATGCACATAAGAGAAAAATTCCAAACAGTTTCTGCACATCTTTTTTTTTCTTTTGTACACCAGGCAATGAAGTTGGCATTGCTCAATTAGCAATTTCATTGAGTAAGGTTTTACTGGGTTTTTTTATAGACTGAATTTGATCATCATTAGTTAAAAATCTGAAACTCTTAGATTGATTAAACCTTAACTGGATGACTCTACACTAATTAGAGATTCTTGAAAACACAGTTTATGATCTGTTTCTTTGTGTGTGAAAACACAAAAACTGTGATTTCACAGGTATTTTTGCCATTATGACCAACAGATGCTTAATGCCTACTTGATGATGGCATTATCTAAAGAGGTGACACCTTTACCCTTGATGACACTGTAGGAATGGAGCTGATGAGTATGGGAAAGTTGAGAATGGGTAAATTGCAACTAATTAGTACCTAGTCCTAAATTATCAGAGAGTATTCTCAAAATAACAGCCATTCTAAAAACATTAAAGATATTTCCAATCACTACACAAACTGATCTGATGCACATATTGAGTTCAGTTTATGTCAACTTACGAAGAGATAACTTTTAAAAAGCAGGAGTGCATTTAATGTACAATGTTAAAAAGCTGGCAGTCTCTATGCCTAAACCTAACCTTAACTCTGATAAGAAGCCAACTATTGACAACTTTCAAATTATTACACTCAATGAAAACTCTTTAAACATCTTGTCTTCAAATTCAACTCGGATAAGAATCTTTTTCTTAAAAGCTTGGACTTCCCAGTACTCTCTGAAAGCCACAGAAAGATGCTTGATGAACAGATTTCTAAAAATCTCCTCCTTGTAGTTTGGTAATTTGGACCAGGTGGTTTTCTTTTAGGCCATAATTGCTTCTTTTCAATGTCTTTTCCTTCATTTTAATGTCTTTTCAATGTTCCATACACACTTTTCAGGCTGCATGACAGAGTATATTTTTTCTCAATGCAGAGAAAGCCTTTGAGCATATGGAGTGGAACTGTTTGCAAAATGGGGAAGATTCGGTCTTGATTGGTAAGGTACTAAGATTTTCCCCATTAGACTCAGTTTGAACTAGTAATCAAAAATTTAAACTATTCCAGTTTGAAAAAGGTTCTCCTATTCATCTCCTACCTGACCTAATTATTAAACTCTGTGGACACATTCATTGCATCAATCTATCTATCAATCAATCGATCAATCGAGAGGAAGCCAGAGTACTCAGAGAGAGATTAATGCAATCAAATAGGTCTAATTTTACTTAACATTTCTTTTTATGCAGACAGTTTATTACTATTTATTTCAAATCCCCATTATCATTATTCATTCTCACTACATATCCAGGAAACAGAGTAACATCATAATATAAATTATATAGGGGTATTTTACATAGTAGGACCAAAAGATTAGACAATTACAGAGCAAACCGCATTAATTTTATTCGAGTAAACGATTTACCACACTAAGTAAAAATTCACTTTCTTAATAAAAAACAAGCAGATTCCTACAGAGCTGCTATCCGTCTCAAACAGTCGAACACTGTACCACCAGTCATTGGCTCCATGTGACTTTATACATTGTATTTGATTTACATCTCTGTTTCTGAGCCTGGCAGTGAGATTTAACACTCTCATCCATCCCCATGGTCCTGCCTTTGTTTGGTCCTTAAATGGAGGTTAAGTCTCTCCATCGCAGGCCTGGCTGTAGGAGCTTAATCAAACCATTAGGGCCCTGAGCTCCAAGGAGCATCTTTCCACCTCCTACTGAGATCTGCTTTAAGACTTGGTGGCAGTGGCAGGCACTCAAACCTCTGGATTAGATAAGCTCTCAACGACTTAGCAGAGTCCCTCTTGCTTTCTCCCTTCTCGGCGCTGCTCTCAGTCAAGCTTTATCCATCTGTCTGACTAAAAGCACCTTCTTTAGAACCTTTTTAATAGAGTTTAATAGAATCTTAGAGAAAATGCAAGTAGAAAATTGCAATGTGCAGACACAGTTTTGAGCTGTTCTGATTATCAAAGGCTGGGACTTACTTTTCTAGAACACAGATTTACTTTTCAATGACTTTGAGAGGGAGATAGTCATAAATGGACAATTTATTGTATGGTATGACCTCTACACAGTAGTACCGTGTCCTTGGATTTGCAAAATTCCCAACACTTCTAAAACTTGGATCTCTTAAGTCTTCCTCAGAGAGATGACTTAGCCCTGTTTGCCATGGTCTCCATCCTTAATTGATTTCCCATATAACGTACAAAATGAGGATTGTCTCCAAAATAAAAACAATGAGTGACAATGTTGCTTTGCCCCTGGCCTCTTTTCTTGGCCCCTCATGTTCTTCCTTCGATAAACAAAATAGGAACAAGTTCCTTCTCGCTCCCAGAGGATGGTGGGAATTAGTGTTTTCTCTCAAATCTGGAGTCCACTTCCCCTTCATCCGAAGCAGAGCAACATACAAAAAAATCACAGCACAACTGATGCTCCATGTTAGCAGATTAGAAAAAGTGGCTTTATTTGAAGGGGACAGCTTTGAAAATATCAAGAAGAGGCCACATTCCCTCGTGTTTAGCTTGTAGGAAGTGGACCGAGACACCCCCCACTCCCCATTGTGTATCACTGTGACATTTGTTTCAACAAAAATGGAGAGGGAGAAAGAAAGACATGGGCCATATTCTAAAGCCTTCCATTTTTGCAGGAATTAAACAAATGCAGGAAAAAAATGGGATAAAATCGGCTTAGACTGTTGAGACAAGTACATCTAAGAGAATGCACAAAAGGAGGGGGGTAAACGGTGGATTCTTACCAGCTAAAAACTTATCAAGCACAGGCTTTGTGCTCAATCCATTTAAGTGAGTCCCTAACACGCCCCTATTGTATGCCTTTTATGGTGGAAAAGTGACTTGTACAGGGCTATCGCCTCTTCATGGGGATTACAGCTAAGTGCTTAAGTTGTAGTGAAACCCGGATTTACTGATGGCAAAGAGAAAAGGGTGAGCGAGGGAGGGCAGGAAAAGGACCCTTACCAAGGATTTGTGTCAGGATCGAGCTGTTTGTCTCATCTGTCTGTGAGCAGATGATGACATGCATTCACACACACTGATAGTTATGACAATGCTACTATACAGGATCCATTTATTGCCATGTGTTTATTTTCCTTGCCACCCCATTCAACTCTCTATCCCTCTCTCTTGTCTCTTGCCCTGTCTTACTCTCGTCCTGTTTTGATAAATTTCTAGCTGTGCTGCCATGTAAGAATTGGTCCTGGAAGTGTTTGTTTCCGCACTTTCAGACTTTATCTTCTACAGCTGCCAGAAACTGACTCAGTAATTATCGCTTTTGGAAAAAGAAGGGTGAATAAAGCATGGAAAACCACAAGGCAATAAAAAAAATATATATATAATCCATGACTGCACATTGTAGATTTAAAAATCAAAGCGAAAACTGTTGCATGTATGTTTTCACTTTCCTCTGACACCCCTAAATAAAATCTAGTTCAATTGCTTTCAGGAGTCACATGATTATTAAATATAGTCTGCCTATGTGTAATGTAATCTCAGTGTAAATACATCACCAAGACCAAGAAACCAAGTGGTTATTTAAGGGATACAGTTCTGTAGATCTTTTAATTAGATTAGGTTATAAAAAAATTAAAAATACACCAAGCCTTGAACATCTCAGAGCTCTGGTAGATCCATCTTCTGAAAACTGACAAATTTAACTGTAAACTAATTGTAAATTTAAATGACAAAATGACAGTCTAGAAAAGGAGAATTTTTTTAAGGCACCCATTTCCCCTTGTAATCTTAATTCTAATTCAGTTTAACTGGGAACGTTGTGTGTTCAGTTTGTTTCAGCGCAGTGAGTGAATGCTTGTCATCAGCAGCAAAGCCATGAAAGCGCTGTCCCTTCCAGACATGATGACATATAACAGATGAGTGCACAAGTGTCATAGAGAAACCCATCTCCTTGAGCATCGTGTTGTCTCTGAGCTAACAAACTGAATGAAGGCAAACGCAGGAGCACCTGCTTCTATTGTCAAGCTCGCTCCCACCCACACTCGCACACCTTTCCCCTCAGCACACAACACCCAATACTGAGCAAAGATCAAGAAAGGGGCCAAGCCCTGAGCAAGGCAAAGGCCTACCTATTCATATAAAGTCAGCAAACCCAGTGTCTTTTCTCTAACTAAGCCTTGATATGTTCCTCAAAGCCACCGGGGCCCATTGTGTGTCCACCTTTGTTGCCTTGTGTTTAGGCAGGATGATTATAAAGATGATGATGATGATGATGATGGTGATGATGATGGGGAGGTTTTGGCTTAAGGAGAAGCAGCTGCTGAAGGGCTGAGAGAAGCGCAGACAATCAACCTGTTTACTCAAGAAAAGGTGCGCTCTGGATCATCAAAGTGGCGGCTGCTGAATGGTGACTGACTTGCTTGTGTTTGTGTACGAGTCTGTGTGCCTTCACGTCCATCAGACAGGTTGCAATAACAGCTTCAGCTTGATTTCTGTTTTCCTTTATGTTTGTCTTTTAACAGCAGGCTTGTATGTGTAATACTGAATAAGAATAGGACAAAAAAATAAATTATGACTCAGTAGGTAAACAAGAAAATGTTTTTTTTTCCTTTCTGCAACATGGGCTTTCTTAACACCTCAGCAGAGCCACAGGCTGTTTGATGCAATAAATTATTAAATACTGTACAGTACATTGACATATTTTTCAGTGAGCAAATGTTTCTGCATTAAAAAAATTATTTTCACTGTCATTTTCAAATATTCTTTAGTTAAAGCCTTAATCATTAAAAATAACACTTGAAATACAGTAACTTAAAGACTAGTCAACAGCTGTTACAATGAAAGTAGCTAAAACCTGCTAAATAAAAAAAAAGTATAGATTAGAAAATCTGTAATGTCGTTTCCACACTTTAAAACATTGTTACAGCCCTTTAGAGCAGTGGCGATTGCTCTAAGACTACAAGGGAAGCTCAGCTTCCCCTAAAATGTCAAAAAATAAGTGATCAAATATATACTGTTGTGTGTACATGTCAATGACTAAATATGCGCTACAACACGCTCAACTTTTGTTCAGAATCAGCTTCTTATCACTGGTAACGACGTGGCTTTCCTCTCACTCATTCCCGCAGCTTCACAGTGCTTTAAACAGTGAGTTCAATAGCGAAGCAAAAATGCTGGGCTTTGTCCCGCCCATCGGACGCTCAGCGTCTCTGGGGGTCTATGGGGCAGTGGGCTGGCCTCGGCTGGCCCGGACGCTCAGCTTCTGCATGATGATTGGATGATCTGTCTGAGGCTGAATCCCTTTTTGATTGACAGCAAAATGAGCGAATCAGCGATCTTGAAATTGAGCTTCCCCTCCTTGAAAGACCAGCATCCGCCACAGTTTTAGAGGTGAACCTTCTGGGCACTGTGTTGCTCACAAACAATTGAAATAAAACAATAAAGTAAGCTAGTTTAACGGCAAGACAAATATAATTCTGGTGGAAGGCGAGACAAGACAGCATTTGATCTGAATCTGAATCAAATGGCTGAATTACCTCCTCAGTATGCAGTCAAGTTCTGCACCTGCCCTCGAGGACTGGAGTTGCCAACCCCTGCCTTAAGGTCAATACATTACAACAGATTTAGATAAAACTTAAGCATACAAGTTTGGTTCTTTATCGTTAAGTCACAGTGGTAATGCTGATTACCAAGAAAAAAATGGGTGCCACAGTCAATAAAGCATCATTGCTGAAACAAGACGGTGGCGACATCATGCTGTGGGGATACTTTTCTTCAGTAGATACAGGAAAGCTGGTTAAAGTTATAAGATGGATGGAGCCAAATACAGGGGGATTTTATAAGAAAAACGTCTTGAGAAATAAAAGGAAAACAAGAGACTGTGAAGAAACATTATCCAGCCCTGTTTAACTGTTTTGGTTTGAAGCAGAAAGCTTCATTCATAAGGCATTTATCAGCCTTCTGTGTCTGGTACATTTGTGGTGGCATGACCTGCTGTCTGATCTTACATGCCTTTCTCAGGATTTGCTGTCCTCTTGCTGTGGCTGCAGTGATATTTTCGCCCTACTTAAGCTCCAGATGCTAAGAGGCTCCTTGCACTGACTCTGCTGCAAGTGCACCAAAGAGGTTAATGCACCCAGGGAGGGAGACACAACCAGCTGTTGGCCTTCTAATGTTTAAAGCCTTCTTCACTACATCCATCTCTGTTCCCCTCTGTCTATCCTTATCTTTCTCCCTTCCCCTACCCCTCAAAGGAAGGCAGCCAAAGCGATCAAGAGTGCTCAAGTGGTGAAACATCTGCTGGGACCGTTTCAGTACAGCTGAGAGAGTCTTTAAGTCCTCCCAGGCAACAATACAAGGCCATTCTCTGGTCAGGGGCGACAGGGACTTAGAAGGAGATAAGAGGAGATAATGGCTGGATGAAGGACTTGGGGGCTGCAAATGCACAATCAGGAAGTCCACACGGAGATGAGGGCAGGAAGGGAGAAGGGGTGGAGGTGGGAGGTGGAGGATATATGAGAATATGAGGCCAATGGAAAATATTTTGATAAACAATGGCTTTCCATTAGCAGTATAATCTGAAACATGCATTATTTCGATAAAGATGTAGGTTATAGTGGGGGAGGAGTACATGTATGTATTTTTGAATGGATACATGTTACACAAAACTTCAGAAATGTACCATGTGATGCAAAGGGACATGCAGTCAGGGCACAGCAAAGGAATAAAAAATTAGCTCAAGTCAGACTATTTCAGTTTTAGATACTGTTTAACCATCCATAATCTATAAAGAA
The DNA here is from genome assembly GCA_036250325.1 of Characodon lateralis. Classification (NCBI taxonomy): domain Eukaryota; kingdom Metazoa; phylum Chordata; class Actinopteri; order Cyprinodontiformes; family Goodeidae; genus Characodon; species Characodon lateralis. The sequence goes on from JAHUTJ010060418.1 coordinate 7,246, forward strand.
GACTGACTTAGTATTAGCATGACACAAGTACTATTAATAACAAAGCTTTATCTGGTTTTCCCACTTTGACCACAATTGGGAAAATTAAAGACACACTAACCGCTACCGAGATAAATTAGTCTCCTTTCCTGGTTTTCCCGTAAGAACTGGTATTAAATTAGGTTTCAGTGAAAACTAAAGGATCCTTTAGAGTGAAATGGTAGTATATTTTAGATTTATTTTCACAGTAATAAAAGTGAGATTAACAGTTCTCATTAGTTGTGTCTTCCCCTCCGGAGTCATAAATCTGCAGGTACTGACAAAACAAACATCTCCAAGAATTTGAAGCAGGACGGCTTTGGGTCAGTTGCCCTTTGTAAGTTTGTACCCCAATTTACTACAATCTACTTTCCACATATTACCTTTTCATCTAACCAATTTACTCCCATTTCCCAGTTGCAAACAAATCATTGTCCACTCATGTAGGCTGTTAGTTCAGTGTTTTGAAGGTTCACAACCCTTCTGAGCCCATTGTATCTTTTGAAAAATGACAGATTATGACCTTTGATCAAACCAAAGAACTATGAGTGAACTCAAACTGGCAGAAATTGTTTGTTTGAGTCACATCACCTCATTGCTTTATCAAATGCAATGAGTAGATTATAGAAAATTATTTGAAATCATAGGCTGTCATATCAGGCAAAAAACATTTTTAAGGTGAGTCCATTACCCTACAGTTGGTATGAAACAACCCCTCTGAGTCGGAAACCAAATGACCACCACTGCAAAATTATGCAATAGCAATGGTAGAGAATAGTCATCAACCATGCGGGATATTTTTACTAGACCTATTCACTAGTAGTAAGGTCTGCATTTACAAACAAAGTAAATATTTGGAGAAGCACTAAAAAAAGGCTAATAAGACATTCTTCCTCTGACCTTTAGTGAATAAATTAAAATATAGGTGGCCTGAGTTGTAAAACATCAGCCCACACCATTACTGAGCTGCAAAATATAAGAAAGTCTTTAGGAATTTAAGGTGCAATCATTTCTTCCCCAAAAACCCCTTATTCCTGAAGTCTAATGAAAACTAAATAACAATCCCAAATATTTCCTTGAGATGGTCTCTTGTTGGTCAGCAAGGCTGTTTTAAATGTCACTGTGTAAAACTTCTAAAGAACTTTAAAAAGAAAGTTTTTAACAGACACCGACTGCTTTCGTAAGCATCCTTCAGTAATAAGCGCATTTTTCAAGAATCATCAATACATGAACTCTAATCAACATTATTTTGTATTTACAATAATTTATCTGGACATTTAAATAAAAATCTGAAAACACCAACATAAATGGATACAAAACAACTATTGATAATAGAGACTAAATGTACATCCTTCAATCAAACGAGGTGTGAAAATTTTGACAGGTGGGCGGAATTCCAGTGGTGGGACATCCTAGGGCGGGACTTCCGGTGGCGGGACTTCCGGTGGCGGGACTTCCGGTGGCGTAACCGGATATCGTCATTAACCGGATGTTGTCATCACAAGGAAGCGAATCTTTCTAATTGTATGTTTTTAGATGTTTTTACATAAAAAAAACAAAAACAAAAAACATGTAGTTTCTCCACTTTAAAGGTCACTCAGGTTAATGCAGGCACGTCACACAAAATTCTGATAAAAAGAGAGAACCTGACAGAATTGTAAATTCATTTTGTTTTAACGCAGGGGTTATTTAGATGGATATTTTTACATCTAAAAAACAAGAAAGACAAAAAGTAGATACAGAACCTTTCTTCCTCTGCTCAAATGTTTGAGTAATCTAATCTGCACCAGCAACTTGTAGAGATGATCTAAAAACAGAGAAACAAATGAACTGAAAAAATAGTTAAAAAGTAAGCCAAACATGGAATTATCTAAGCTTTTATTAGTGCTCAGTATGTGGTTTCCAAATTAGAAATGGATTCTATAGCTAAAAGACTTTGTTTGGAATTTATTGAATTAAGGCAGACATCCGCAGCTGTTTCTTGAGTATTGTCTCAGATAAAGTCTTCACACTGACTGTAGTCAAAGTAATTAAGATGACCGTGCTCTTTCCTGGCCCAAAGTGTCGAGCATTGTCTCAGTCAATACACATCCACTGTTTATTGAATAGGTAATCAGACTTCAGACATGTCACTGTTTCTTGTGTATTGTCTCGAGCATTGTGTCTGACAATTCACATCCCTGTTATGATTTTGGGTTTTTGGTTTCAGGTTTTTTTCTTATATGTTTTTCACTGCTCACGTTTTGAATCATGCTTTTGTTTATTGTTTTCCTGGTTCATTCTTTTGTTTTGTCGTCTTGTTCATGTTTTGTCAAGTTTGGTTTTCGGATCTGGTTATGCTTTTGCTTCATGTTTTTCTAGTTTGTGTTCAAGAGTCTCTGTTTTGCTCCAGTCACGTTTTGTTCTGTCAATTAAGTTTATTCGGTTCACCTGCACCATGTTAATCAGTTTTGTTTTCCACCTGTACCATGCTCCATTTAAACACACCTGTTCAGTTAGTCGTTGCGGAAACATTTCTCATTCTCATTTCTTGTTCGCAAACCAAGTGTTGTCTTTTTGATCATGCCATGCCTGTCTTGCCTGCCCATTTGTTTTGTTCTTGCATCCTGCTGAATGTGAGTTTTCGTAATTAAACCTTTTTTTACTTACCATCACGATGCCTGCTCGTCTGCATTCTGGGGTCCTATATCTCACAAGCTCTAACAATCCCCTGTTAATTGAATTAACGCATCTGTGGCTTTGCTGAAGTGTCTCGGGGCGGGTGACCAAGGGGCGTAACCATGCACGCTGATCGGTACTGTCAGAGGTGGTGCGGTCAGAACCACCTTGAACTCAACCCACTCAAGACTGTGGAAATGGTGGTGGACTTTCGGAGAACACCACCCCCATACACCCCCCTCACCATCCTCAACAACACTGTATCGGCTGTGGACCACTTCAGGTTCTTAGAAACCACCATCTCTGAGGTCCTGAGATGGTCTTCACACATAGACACGGTTCGAAAGAAGGCCCAGCAGAGACTGTACTTCCTGAGGCAACTCAAGAAGTTCAACCTTCCACAGGAGCTGCTGGTCATCTTC
>JAHUTJ010060419.1:0-10340 GCA_036250325.1 Characodon lateralis
ACCACCAACATTCAAAAGTGACCAAAACATCAGCCAGAAAGCATAGGTACTGAGAAGTGGTCTGTGGTCCCCACCTGCAGAACCACTCCTTTATTGAGTGTCTTGCTAATCACCAAAGATTTCCCCTGTTCTCTTTTCCATTTGAACAACAACATGTGAAATTGATTGTCAATCAGTGTTGCTTCCTAAGTGAACAGTTTGATTTCACAGACGTTTGATTTACTTGGAGTTATATTGTGTTGTTTAAGTGTTCCCTTTATTTTTTTGAGCAGTGTATATTTTTTTGTTTAGTTTGATGATCGTGGCTCACAGCAACTGAAAGCCCAAAATGTTGTTTCCCAGAAATGGAAAAGAAGTAAAGGTGAGGTGCTCTAAAACTTCACAATAGATGGCTCCATTGATTGTGGACTTGAGAAACCCAAGAGAAACAGATGACATGGAACCCCAAATCATCACTGACTGATGAAAACTTCACACTGGACCTCAAGCTGCTTGGATTCTGTTCCACTTCACTCTTCCTTAAGACTCTGACCACTGGCTAAAACTTTTAAATCCCACAACTCTGGTTATGGTCACTGACCTGGAAGAGGTTGAGAGCTCTGACGGCAGCGTTGTCCAGCCTCATGTACTGACCCAGCTCCAATGTGGTGAGGCTAAAAGAGTTGAAGTGGGACTCATCGGACAGAAGCTCGAGGAATCGCACCACCGCAGCCAAACATGACATGGCGACCTGAGAAAAACCCCACACAGATTCCATTTCAGAATCACTTTTATTCGCCATCTTCCTGTCCACAAACACAAAATTTGGCTTTGGTTCCACCTAAATAAAATATTTTTGTAAATGTTTATATACCGTGTTTTTACAAAAGAGAAAGAATTAGAGCAAATATTCATGGTACTGATCTGGTGTTTATCAGAGAGAGCCAGGGGAAAGAAACTGTGTGGCAGCTGGTTACAAGACCGCTCTGTAGCGCCGACCTGAAGGTAAAAGTCTAAACAGTTTGTGTCCACCGTGTGTGGGGTCTGCAGAGTAACCAGAAGTGGTCCAAAGTCCACACAGTGTTATTGAGGACGGTGAGGGGAAGCAGTGGGGGTTTTTGAGAAGTCCACCATCATCTCCACTGTTTTGAGCAGGTTAAGTTCCAGGTGGTTCTGATCGCACCAGTAAACCAGCCGATCCACCTCATGTCTGTATGCAGCCTCATCACTGTCCTGGATCAGACCAACAACAGCGGTATCTGCAAACTTTGGGAGTTTCACGGATGGGTCTCCTGAGATGCGGTCGTTTGTGCACAAGTCATATTTTGGCTTATATGAAGGAGACAATTATAATATGAGGCAAAACAAAATATGTAAGTTTTATCTGTATCATTTTGTTTAGGTAAAGCCTCCAGCAATTTTTAACAAAAAGAAAGGAATCCAGATAAATTGTCCAAGTTCAAACCAGAGAATTTAAACACATCCTTGTCAGTGCAATCGAAGCACTCCTGAAGATTAAGTAAAAAATCATCAGTAGGAACAAGAACAGTTCTGTGTTCAACTTTCTGTCTTTTAATGGTAGTTTGGTAGGAATGCACCGAATTTACAGACTTGACTTCAGAGACTTGAACAAAGAAAAGACCAAAATTAACCCTAACAAACTGAGAAGAGTGGAGGCAAGCTGACTGGTGCCACTGCACATTTAAAAAAAAGATTTCTATGTCCCCAACAACATCAGCCTTGGCATGAAAAAAGACAACTGTGAGAAAAACTTGGAAATTAATTTAAATAGAACGGTCGGACATAGACAGACAGAACCCACTTTCCTGTCGGTCAACTTACAAAATAAAGGCCACTATTGCCACAAAATAAAAAATAAAAAAAACTCAGTAAAGTACAAATGTTTCATATGATTTGGCATGTTTTACTTTAACTGTTCAGTATACTTTTGTTTTAAGTGACAAAAGCCCCAAAACTGCAAACAAGACCGATTTTATCACTTGAGCCAAAGCTAAACAAGAGAAAAAAAGCCTAATAGCCTATCAATATTAATTTCCCTAATAGGGAAAAAAAAACTAAGCACAAAAATATATTTTCTTGCGTCGTCACCTGCTTGTCCAGTTCGGGCAGCGTATTGCTCACCACAGTCTCTCCTCTCTTAGATCTCAGTAGCCTGTTGAGATCCTGGACGATGTCCTTGCTGCTGAACTCTGCTCTCTTTCTGTCAGAGACCAGCACACCGCCACGTTGTACCACCTGCACAGACACAGTAAAACCAACCAGTGTCATCACTCAACAATCGCACCTCAACTCCACCTATGCATTAACATTTGCCATTTTATGTGTGATCTCTTATCAAGAAATCAGCGTAATGATAGCAAATAACAGAAGCTGCATCTAAGTCAGAGTTTTCATAAAAACCCTAAAACTGAATCCAAGGTTACCTCACTAAAACACTGATCCTTCTTACTTGTATAAGCCCCTAATGTTTATGTTTTTCCGAGGAGAGCTAAACACAAACACACCTCCCGCAGCTTGTTCCCATCTGCGCTGCATTCACCCTGAGCCAAAAGACACTCCTTGGGACTGATCTGGACGAGCAGGGACTCCAGGTTAGAGAAGATCTCGTTGTCCGGAAACTCACACACCCCCATGGTCCTCTGGGCCGCATCCACGTAGCCGACCCCGACCATTCGCTGCCCGTCGGCTCCTGTGCTTAACCGTACAGCGACCACCCCCGCGCAGCCTTCGCCTCCTGTTCCACCACCAAACAGAATGTCCTCGAACTGGGTCAAGTTTCCTGGAGAGGCCTGTATTAAAAAGCAAGGAACACAAAACAATAAACACAGCTGGACATCTGTGTAGGAGCCATAAATGAAACTGGGGTGGTTTGTTGGATGTTTGATTGTTTGGATTTGGAATTGTTTAGCAGCATAATGGTATACTGGAATAGATTTAAAGGTACTGTTGAACAATGGCTGAATGAACCTGATGAGTTACTTCAGAATGAAAACCCTCAAGAACCTAATTTTGTTGTTGCTGATGAAATAAATGATGAATTTCAAGTGCCAAAGTTAGCTGTGTCCTCAGAGAAAATGGAGGTTCTGCAAAGCAATATAAACCCAAGAGAGAGTGTGTCAAACGTGGAAAGCAGAGCAAGTGCATCACATAAATCAGCTTCGGGAGGAAAATCATCTACTTCTTCAACAACTTCTGTTCGTCTCAAAGCTGAAGCTGATTTGGCAGCTTTAATGATGAGACAAAAACTGTTAAAAGAAAGACATCAATGAGAAGAAGAACACATTTTAAGCAAACGGAAGGAACAACTCAAACTGGATGAGGAGATTGCTGCTCATGTGGCCAAACTGAGTGTATTAAAATCTCAAACCTCCAAATTAAGAGGAAAAGAGTCCATAACAAAGATTTCAGATGGAATGAACTCACATGAAAAAGGGAACAATTAAGGCCTGTTCTCTATCAGCTGATGCAAGATCCTTTGTCCCACAACTAAAAGAGAAAACTACAGAAAAGAAGGTTCCGATCCAGCAATAAGACCTAAGGAACCTCCTGGATCACAATATTAAATAGCATGCCTGTGTCTAATAAAAGTCATGCACCTCAGTTTATTGACCAAGAAAGAACACAATTTCAACATCAGAGGATTCCAAATATGAATCATAGCTCAGGAGAGGACGGTCATAACAATATGCTGGACATAATGAGGAAACAAAATGAAATAACCTTACTGATCCAACAACAATCCCTTCATCTTTACCAAAAAGAGAAATTCCAGTTTTCAATGGAGATCCACTGAAGTATCATGCATTTCTGAAAGCTTTCGAGAATGGAGTTGACAGCAACACAGAGAGGTACAGTGATCGCCTATATTTTCTGGAACAATACAATGCTGGTCATTCAATGGAGCTTGTGTGAAGTTGCCAGCAACTCAATCCTGAAAGCGGATACATTAAAGCAAAAACCTTATTGAGAGAGCAATTTGGGAATGAGCAGAAAATTGAACATGCTTACATGGAACGGGTTTTCTCATGGCCTCCAATAAAAACTGATCATGTAACATTACTTCAGGAATAGTCTTTTCCTTAGAGGATGTTCTAATGCAATGGAGGAAGTACAGTACCTGGATGAGTTGGACATCCCAGTCAATATGATATTGGTCATAAAAAAGTTGCCATACAAACTGCGGGATAAATGGAGGACTACAGCCTGTGAATTACAAGAGAGAAGCAACTAGAGAGCTAACTTTACTGATATTGTCAACTTTATTGAGAGACAAGTGAAAATCTTAAGTGACCCTGTATTTGGAAACATCAGTGATGCTCCATTATCAACAATGAATAAATGTGTGAACAAACAAGGATCACATCCTCATGTTAAGGTAAAAGGGAGTAGTTTTGTTACAGATGATGTTCCACTGGAAAAAGAACAACATATGAAAGTAAATGAACATATTCTGACAGCACAGAGAAAGTGTTTTTATTGTAGAGGAGGACATGCTCTGGCATCATGTGCACGATTGGAACGAAAGACCCACAGAGAGAAGATTGACTTCTTGATGGAGAAAGGCATCTGTTTTGGCTGTTTGTGTATTGGACACATCAGTAAAGATTGCAGGAAATGGATAACCTGTGAAAAATGTGGACTTAAACATCCTACTGTATTATGCATTTGGATCAGGGTAGTACAGTAGTCTTCTGTACAGAGAACTTGATGCACAAGCTAGGACTCACTGGAAGAAAAACTCACATACTTTTAAGGACGATGGGACAAGAAAAGATTGTGAGAAGCCATCTTGTTACGGGTTTGGATGTGGCCGGGCTGAGAGAGGAGAACTTTTGTGAGTTGCCTAAAACATATACCCAGGAGTGCATGCCTGTACAAAGCGGAAATATTCCTACACAACAGGCTATACAAGGCTGGCCTCACCTGAAACATGTTTCTCTTCCTGAGATAAACGCTGACATCGAGTTGTTGATCGGAATAAATGTTCCTAAAGCTTTAAACGCCTCTGGAAGTCATATGTAGTGTTGGTGACGGTCCTTATGCAATCAGAACACTGCTTGGTTGGACTATTAATGGACCACTTACAGGAGAAAGTGGATAAGCAGCGTATGAGGAGCTGCCAGAGTTAACAGTAAACAGACTGTCAGTTGTGAAGTTGGAGGAGCTCTGCCAGCAGCAATTCAAGACAGATTTTCCTGAATGTAACACAAAGGAGCATCAAGGACTATTCAGAGAGGATCATAAGTTTATGGAATCAGTTACAAGCTCTGTAAAGCGACACAATGGTCATTATCAGATCAGATTACCGTTGAGGGAGAAGGATCTTCTAATGCCAAACAACAAGAAAATTATGGAGCAGGGGCTTTACAGCTGAAGAAGAGACTTCAAAAGGATTCTTTCTTTCACGCAGACTCTGTTGCCTTCATGGATGACATTGTTATCAAAGGCTTTGCTGAAAGGATACCTAACGATGAACTGCAAAGAAGCGATAGAAGAGTCCACTTCATGGGATTTATCATCCCATGAAACACAAGATAAGAGTCGTCTTTGATTGTGGTGCCAGTTTCCAAGGCACATCACTCAACGCACATTTACTACACGGCCCAGATTTGACCAATTCACTGATTGGGGTGGTGACTTGTTTCAGAAAGGAACCAGTGGTGATCATGGCTGATATTGAGTCAATGTTTCATCAAGTCAATCTTGATCAAGATTGTGAGGAACAAGGATCAAGATGCAGATTTATTGAGGTTCCTATGGTAGCCAGAAGGGGATCTAACTGAAGATCTGGCAGAGTTCAGAATGACTGTTCACCTTTTTGGACCGACATCGTCCCCAAGTTGCGCCAATTGTGCTTTAGGGAAATGTGCAGAAGACAATATAGATGGGTTCAGTAAAGAAGCTGTGGATAACTTGTTCCACTCTTTCTACGTGGACGACTGCTTGGTGTCTGTCGCCTCAGAAGAGTAACAGTGTCAATTTATCACGAGCTTGTCTCCATTTGTGCTAATGGTGGCTTCCAATTGAGAAAGTAGATAAGTAACAGATGATCTGTTTTGGCTGAAATTCCTGAAAGTCATCGAGCCAAGGATGTTCAGAGGAAGGACATGAACAAAGATCCTATGCCTGTGGAGAGAGTGCTTGGAGTTGAATAGTGTATTCAGTCAGATGCATTCAAATTTAAGATCATAATCAAAGACAGACCATTGACCAGAAGAGGAATTCTGTCCATCGTTCTTTCCATCTATGATCCTTTAGGAATATTAAGCCCTATTGATTTACTGGCCAAGAAAAATGTGAATGACCTCAGCAAGAAGGCATGTGGATGGGATGACATACCTAAATCCGCTGCCAAAGAATGGACAAACTGGTTGCAAGAACTACAATTTGTTGAAAATTTCAGTCAAAGAAGTGTTTGAAACCAACAGATTTTGGAGAAGTGGTCAGTGCACAGTTGGACCATGCAAGTGAGCATGGATATGGGACTGTAACCTACTTGATATCACAAAATGCAAACTCCCAAGTATACAGTGCTTTCCTCATGGGAAAAGCAAGAGTGGCTCCTTTGAAATCTGTGACAATTCCTCGCATGGAACTCATTGCTGCCACAATGACAAGCCGCATCGATGTGTTATGGAAAAGAGAACTGCATATGCATTTGAAAGACAGAAGGTGCATTCGTGTTAAAATACATCAAAAATGAGACATCAAGATTTAAAGTGTTTGTTGCGAACAGAGTTTCTGCGATTCTGAAAACTTCCCATCCCTCTCAGTGGAAATATGTTAAAAGTTCAAGCAATCCTGCTGATGTGGCCTCCAGAGGTTCAAAAGTGGATGCGTTCCTCACAAACACATTGTAGATGTTAGGGCCTGCCTTTCTGCTTGAACCTGAAAGTAAGTGGCCTGTTACCTCACATGAGGTGCATGAAGTTTCTATTGAGGATCCTGAGATCAAGAAAGTTGTGGGAGACAATCTGTTACAGATGAGGGAAGATCTTAATCCAGTGACTCGGATGTTTCATGATTTTTTTCCTCTAGGATTCATCTGAAAAGGTCTGTTACTTGGATCTTGAGATTCAGGAACTGGCTTCAGTCCTGTTGTCAGAACAGAAAACAAATAACTATGGATCTTGTCAAGATGAATTTGAACATTGAGCAACAAAGGCAGTTGCTGAAGGATAAAATGGACGTGGTCAAAAAGAAAACGGACCATGGGTTTCTTTCAGTGAAGGAAATAGAGAAAGTTGAGCTAGAAATAATAAAGTTCTGCCAAAAAATGACATTTGATGAGGAGATCTCAAGGCTTAAGGAAGGCAAAGACGTAAAACCTGCTAGTCAGCATTCGTAAACTCTGTCTAGTGGTGGAAGATGGTATTCTAAGAGTTGGTGGCCGGCTAAGGAGATCGTCTATGCCTGTGAAGTCTAAACATTGCATAATATTAGAGCAAGATCTCCACATTTCAGATCTTCTTCTAAGGTACATCCACCAACAAGTAGGACATGGGCGTAATCACACGCTGTCCAAGTTGCGAGAGAAATACTGGATTATCGGTGCTAGTTCAGCAATCAGAAGGATTTTCTCAAAGTGCATTATTTGTCGAAGAATAAATGCTAAGCCAACTTTCCAGCAAATCTCTGATTTACCTTCTGATCAAATAACTCCGGATGAACCACCCTTTACCTGTGTTGGGGTAGATTATTTTGAACCCTTTGAGGTGAGAAGCAGAAGAAATATTGTGAAGAGGTATCGTGTTATTTTTACCTGTCTGGCGATAAGAGCTATACATATTGAGGTTGCAGCCTAACTGGACACAAACTCCTTCATAAACGATCTTCATAGCAAGGCGTGGTCAAGTCCAAGAGTTTCGGTCAGGTAATGGGACAAACTTTGTTGGAGCAGAGCGGGGGTTAAGAATGTCTATCCAACAATGAAATCAGTCTCAAATCAGCAGTGTCCTTCTGCAGAAGGGAATAAAATGGACATTTAATCCTCCTGCTGGCTCATATCATAAAGGATCCTGGGAGCGGCTGATCAAGTCAATACGGAAGGTCCTGAACTCCACCTTAAATGTGCAACATGTAGATAAAGAGGGTCTTCAGACGGTTTTCTGTGAAGTGGAAGCTATACTTAATAGCTGTCCAATTAATAAAGCCTTGAACGACCTTGAAGCCTTGACACCGAATCATCTGCTACTCTTGAAGACTCAACCATCATCACCACCTGGAAATTTCCAGCAGGCAGATGTGTATGCATGAAGACGATGGAGACAAGTTCAGTATATGTCTGACTTGTTCTGGAAAAGGTGGGTTAAAGAATACCTACCTCAGCTACAGGAACGTCAGAGATGACTTGGAGCTAAGCGCAATCTTGTCCCCGGTGACATTGTGCTTATTATGGATGGGACAGCACCTCGCAATTCTTGGCTAATTGAAAGACTTCTGGAAGCTTTTCCAGATATAAGAGGATTTGTACATCAGGTGCACGTCAAAACAAAGAACAGCATGTTGGATCTTCCAATAACCAAACTCTGCCTGCTTAAAGAAGCAGAAGACGGACTTTTATTGACTTTTATTGAATCCTGGTCAGACTAAAACTTTTCACTTTTTAGAAAAAAAAAAAGAAAATAAAGGAAAAAGAAGATATTGTGTGTAATAAAGCCTTTGTATGGACTTAAGTCTTAACAGGTTTAATCTAAATGTCTTCTACTGATTTTAAAAGTTTAATTATTATGTGGTAACTTCATAATTAGGGGGTGGTGTGTTGGAGCCATAAATGAAATTGGGGTGGTTAGTTGGATGTTTGATTGTTTGGATTTGGAATTGTTGTTTTTTGTTGCTGTTTGTCAATGTCAATGTGGGTCAACTAGATAGGGGTGGAGTTTTGTTGATTGGACATATTAACCCACCTGTCGGAGAGTCAAGGGAGAGAGGAGAGTGGATGTGTTGGCCGCTGTATTTTTTGTTGACCGCTATCAGTCGAGATTACTTGTGATTTGTGTTCTTTAAGTCGTATTCTTTGGACACGTTATTCTTAGTTGCTTATTTTTCCATAATAAAGTAATTAAAAGGCATTTTTTTCGACCTGAGTGGACCCTTTTTTTACAAGCATGTCGGATAAGGAACGGCCCAACTTCAGCCACTCAGCGGCTGGCAGTTTGTCTCCTGAAGTCGCTACAATCTGATCTGTTGTTCCGTGATTCGATGATTTTTTTTCCCACCATTTTATGTTTGTCCTCTTTGTTATTGTATAATATTAAATACACTTATAACCACTTACTTCAGTATTATTTATTTTAAAGAGGATTTTTGAGGTTTCCTGTAATATTTACATTTTTAAAGGTGGGATGTTGCTCACTGAATAAATGCACTCAACTAAAAAGTTGGTTTTGTGTTTTATATTTTCACAGTGAGATTTTACAGATTATAGTGAGATTTCACAAAACATTGCAGATATTTCTTCTTTCATACTTCATTAATGGTTACTGATGTTTTTTTATGTAGGTAAGAGAATCAAAGAGATGTCTGATAGTTCAGAATCATTGCTAACTCAATCAGCATCTTCTCTCCCATTTCAAATTTAATTTGGGGCTATTAAACCAAATCATGGAGTGACAACAACAAAATAGAATAGAATTTAAAATTCTCCTCCTCACATATAAAGCCCTTAATGATCTAGCTCCATCATACATCAGAGATCTGATGGTTCCATATGTTCCTAACAGAGCACTTCGTTCTCAGACTGCAGGTTTACTGGTGGTTCCTAGAGTCTCTAGAAGTAGAATGGGAGGCAGATCCTTTAGTTATCAGGCTCCTCTCCTGTGAACCAAATCCCAGTTTTAGTCCATGAGGCAGACACCCTGTCTACTTTTAAGGCTAGGCTTAAAACTTTCCTTTTTGATAAAGCTTATAGTTAGTGGCTTAGGTTATCCTGAGTTATCTCTGTAGTTATGCTGCTATAGGCTTACCTGCTGGAGGACATAATGACTACTTTCACTCTCTTTGCTACATTCTCATACTACTCTCCAATTTTGCATTATTTGCTGTTATTTCAGCTTTTAACTTTTTGTTCTCTCTTTTCTCTTCCTAGAAGCTACACCTGGCCTGACTCTGTATCTACCTTTGACACCTTTCTGGAGGGGGGCATCATCCAAGCTTCTGCTGGCAACAACTTAATGCTCACCTTCTACAGATGATCCACTTGGCCCTGTCTTTTAGTGTTTAATCCTTTCTCTCTCCTAGACATGGCGATTGACTGAGCTTAACTGTAACAAACTCTATGTGCTCTCTTTCAGACTCTAACCTTGAAAACTGGCTCAGAGTTGATCTGTTCTTTCTTTCTA
>JAHUTJ010060420.1:0-10338 GCA_036250325.1 Characodon lateralis
AGACCTGAAATATTTCAGTTAGTGTGCAATGAATCTAAAATATATGAATGTTAAATTTTCATCATGACATTATGGAAAATAATGAACTTTATCACAATATGCTAATATTTTGAGAAGGATCTGTACAGCTGAAAACACATATTTATATCAACTAAAAAATACCACAACTGTTTCAGTTGAATAAATCCATCTATCCATCATCCATCTATCCATCCATCCATCATCCATCTATCCACACACCATCCATCCCATCCATCCATCATCCATCTATCCATCCATCCACACACCATCCATCTATCCATCAATCATCCATCTATCCATCCATCATCCATCCATCCATCCATCTATCCATCCATCCATCCATCCATCCATCTATCCATCCATCCACACACCATCCATCCATCCATCCATCCATCCATCCATCCATCCATCCATCCATCCATCCATCTATCCATCCATCCATCTATCCATCAATCATCCATCTATCCATCCATCATCCATCCATCCATCCATCCATCCATCCATCCATCCATCCATCCATCCATCCACACACCATCCATCCATCCATCCATCCATCCATCCATCCATCCATCCATCCACACACCATCCATCCATCCATCCAACCATCCATCCATCATCCATCCATCATCCATCCATCCATCCATCCATCCATCTATCCATCTATCCACAAACCCATCTATCCATCAATCATCCATACATCCAGTTCCTTTACTTTTGCTTTGGTTTTAGGCAAGAAAAATTAGTTTTCATCTTTAGATCTTTCTTAAATACATTTCCAACCCCCCAAAGGGTTTAATATATTTCAGTTTGGATGTAAATAAAAACGTTATTAATCTGTAACAACTTGTTCAGCTGCTAGTTTTAATCTCTAACTTTAGAGACTCTTTAATTCTTATCCATGATTTATTTCTCTAGAACTTAGAAAAACTAACTCAAACTCTGTCTTTAGGAGTCCTGCAAGAAGACAAAAAAAGTTTGTGGTCACAATGGTGAGACTTACAACACTGTGTGTGAGGCCTTCTCTGACCGTGTGGCTGTTGACTATGAGGGCCCCTGTCGCGCTGTAGGCTCCCTGTCTGACATGTCTCTAGATTCAGTGTGCAGTGAGGTTTCCTGTCCACCGATATCAACTTTGGGCTGCCACCCCATTACTCCGCCTGGTGAGTAGAGACACACCAAGCAGTAGTTAGAACGGTCCCCAAGGAGCACTATGACCCCTGATGTCCAGCCTGTTTTCCAGGATCCTGTTGTCCCATATGTGCCAGCATGCTGCAGATCCTCTGGAGCCAGAAGCAGATGAACACTTTCTCAAAGGTATGAAGGGCTCCCAGTTCAGCTGTAGGGTTGTTTTCTGTCTATATCACTGGGTGTACCTTATTTCTTTGTATATTCCTCACCAAGTGAATCTGGCAAAATGTTGTTAGAGGACACGGCTTTCAAGAGTGATGTGATGTACGCATTATGGATATGATTCATAATGCATGCATCTGTAACTGATATAAACAACAGAATAGATGTTTCCTCTTTTTATTTTAGAAGATATATTTTATTTTTTTTCTAAAGGTTTTAAATCAAACATAACTTACACTTTCATATGAACAAATAAGAAAGTATGTTTTTTAAATTATTTATAGATTTATTTCAGTATTTGTTTACTGACATTACCATGAGTTTGCATTGTGTTTGATAAAGGTGGTAGGGTGTAATAGTATCCACTTGGGGGCGCCATACATTTCAAAAGGTGTGCAAAACCAAAGTTATGACCAAAGGTTTTAGTCCTGACCGAAATGTGTCTGTGTTAAAATAAAAATAAAAGTACTAGTGAAAATCATTTCATCAGTAATACATGGTTTTATTAACCAATGCCTCATTTAATGAGATGAGTCAATATTTACAGTAGTGGTCCTTCTACCATGAATAATTCCTCTTGAAAGTCTATTTATCTGTTAATATTCCACCTTTCTGAGATCTATAAAAAATTAGTCCGTGATCATTTTTTTCCAAACTTTGTCCAAATTTAAGGTGGCATGTGTTCTGCACATCTGTTAAAGGGGAAATTCAATAGCCTGGTTTCATAAATGCGCACACCCTTAGACTAATAGTTTGTTGATGCGCCTTTTCATTCAGTTTCAGCATTCAGTCTTTTTTGGTAGGAGTCTGTGAGCATCTTAATATTTTGATTCGGCAACATTTGGCCACTTAGCATTCCAGCTGTTCTCCAGATCTTTCACATTGTGAGAACATCTCTCATCCACAGCCTGCTTCAAATTTTATCTTGGATTTAGTTCCAGACTCTTTCTTGGCCATTCTAAAACCATCATTTTATTCTGGTAAAGCCATTATTTGGTTGATTTGGAATTATGCTCAAATGCACTGTGATGCTGAAATTTAAAATCCCTCTTTGTCTTTAGCCTTCTAGCCGACACCTGAACAGTATTAAGAGCTTCCTTCACTCAGATAAAATCCCCAGTTCCATCTTAACAAAAGTAGCATCATGATGTTGCCACCACCATGTTTTAATGTGGGTATGGAGCTTTTATAGCCATCTTCAGGAGTCAGTGATGCTTTATTCTCTTTAATGGAGCTTTTGTCAGGACTAAATTCAAATACAATTGTTGTCATTGGGTATAGGGAACTGGTTAAAACTAGTATCTATTGTGACACTCTAAATCGTTAAATTTGCAAATTATGGGTAATTCTACCAGATCTAATTTGAAATTTCCTAAAAAAAATCCTCCTTGATTGATCTGATCCTTGCCAACGTTGACAATAAATATACAGATATTTCTGTTTTTCTAAATGACATCTCTGACCACTGTTATTCCATTGGATAAACATTCCTAAAATCAAGCCACGTATTATCATATTATCAAGTGGGACATGAAATACTTTATAGACTAAGGACTTTTTCAGTACTTGTTTCCGTTTGACTGGCAGTAATAAGATAATGATGTGATTATGTTACATAAATAAGATGACTAAAATAACAGTTAATGATTAGTTTGAGTCAGTCAGTCAGTCTATCTTTTTTACCACTTCTTCCATAGTGGGTCGCAGGGGAGCTGGTGCCTATCTCCAGCAGTCTATGGGCGGGAGACGGGGTACACCCTGGACAGGTGGCCAGTCCAGCGCAGTTTGAGTCAATTCACACAAAAATGTTTCAGGCTTGATAGCTGATTAGAGTGAGATATCTGATCTTCGTCATCTTGTAAGTGCATCACGTGAGCTAATGAGGGCTCTCACCACACAACTATCTTAGACGTATTTTTGAACAGAACACATCCAGGCGTGTCCTATCCGGCAGAGTAGCGCTCAGAATTGTTGTCTGAGTACCAAGAAGAAGCCCAAGAGATTTACTTTCTCAAGTGGAGCATTACGGCTAACGCTTTAATGTTCTACTTGATATTTATATATAAAAAAAACTTTATTAGAAACTGTTTTGGGATTACTTCAAATGCAATGGACACGGAGACAGAAACGAAAGGGAAAAAAAAGGAGGAAAGAGAGTAAGGAAGGGCAAAAAGTTAATAGGAAGAAAAGGAGAAAAGAACAGAGAAGAGAAAGAAGGATAAAGAGAATACAAGATAACACCCTATAAGAAAACTTCTACCCCTGAAGAAACACATATCTAACAACAGCATTGTTACCGAAAAGTGCCAGTGCTAATGAATGCAAGATGCGTTAAATGGTAACTGCAGCTCAGTATAGAACATTTGTTAACACCTGTATCTGTATTAGTCAAGTTTTAGTTTTCTTCTGTATATTTCAGCTACAAATTCATAAATAAATCAGTTAAAAGAAATAAAACAAGCCTTGTTTAAAGAACTTTTTGATTTTGTTTGCTGCCTGTCTAGCTTCACATAGTCACGTGTTGTGAGGACTCAGCAGGCTCCAACATACAGAACTACATTAAGCTACATGAGTCTTCGGTCCGGGAAAAAATCAGTTAGAGACTACGCTGCTGAACAACTAGAGGAAGCAACTTGTGGTGAATGACAACTAGAGGTTGTCACTCAACCAGCAACAGTCACAATCAACAGTCATTTTATGAGGACAGCACAGAAGCTTTATTGCTAATGTTCAAAATGCCTGGAAATTCTTTTATGATGTTTTAGCGAAATTATTGCTAAGTATGCATCCCTTAGAATGGTTTAGGTAAAAGGCTGAACCAACTGTAATGTAGCAAGGGAAACAACTTGCTACATTAACCCCTAACCCAACTTGTTAACCCTTTAGAACAAGCCATACTTGTTCAGTCTTTTTCTAATAGTTTCGTTTCTGAATTTTAACATTTCACAAGCTAACTGAGACGTGTAGACTGAGATGGAGCTCTCGTGTTTTTTTAAATAATTTATCTGAGCATTGCATAAACTGACCTTGGGGGGAATTTGCTGGGATGTCTACTCCTGAGATGCTATCTGAAATGTTTTCCACTGTTAAGTGAAATGTTCTCACTGTAGACTGTTCAAATGGTTTATTAGTAGCCTTGTAACTCTTCCCAAATTGATGGGCAACAGCAATTGTGTCTCTAAAATTATTGTTGATTTTTTTATTCTTCACATTTTCTTTCTTAACATTGTCAATGAAAGCTGCTAAAACTCCTGAATTCAGAGCAGGGTAAATAAATATTTGATGATTCCCCTTCTACAAGCAAAATTGCACTCTAATTATATTGTACTCTCATTTTAATGGAGATATACGGAATATCAAAAACTTAATGATCCTGGAGCCAGTTCAGCTTTTTGCAGATCTACTATATTCTGCCCTTGACAACTCTTTGGTCTTGGGTATGGTGGTGGAGAGGTGGTAGTGGAGGGAAAAATCTGTGGACTTTATACACAACTATAGTTGATAATGGAAGTATGTGTAATTGATTGGCTGACTGATGTAAGTATAGCACTGATGTATGAGCTCTGGCTTGTTTGTTGAGGGATCAAATGCTTTTTTTCACTCAATGACATGCAGATCAGTTTCTAACTTTTACATTTTCTGCATTTTGGTCTGATATTGGCTCTCAGTATTTAAAAAAACCCTCTAAAAATAGAGGTTTTTTTTTTTTTTTTATTGAGCAAGCTTACAAAATCAGTATGGAGCCAAATACTTTTCCCCACTGTAAAAATGTGGTCACATTAATGATTCATTAATAAAGTGTATTTGATCAGCAGCGACTGCCTTGTAATTTAGTTTTAAACCTTATTGAAGATGTGAGGTTGGACCTAGTTTTTGGTGAGTAAATATGGAGCACTGCTTTCCCAAAAACATACTGGATACACAGCACTTCTGAGCTGACATTTCCAACCAGAGTTAAAGATTTAGAGAAAAGTTTCTGTGCAGTGTTTCAATAATATTGTGTGCTTTTGTGCAGCTGAATAGGAACCAGCCCGTTGCAGTCCACGACGTCCTGCAGATCCTGCGGCTTCACATCTCTGTGCCACAGTGTGATGTCTTTGGCTACCTGAGTATTGACAACAGACTGGTGGTCCTTGTTGCCCCGGTGGACATCCAGCCAACACCTCTACAGGTAACACACACATATAAAGTTATGTTTTAAAATAAAAGCGGTGTGTTAAAAAAAAAAATCTCATTTATTTCCCTACACGCACTATATAATGGCACCCTAGCACATTTTAATCTAGATCTAATTATAAAGCAAATATTATTTAATGAAGAAATGGAATGTTATCCTGTTTAAAACCTAGCAGTGAAAGCTATTTTCCTTACAAATGTCAGCATTTACTGTTTAACTGAAAATTGCCAGAAGATTTATCTTTCCTGTGAATCACTGAACTAATATTTAGTTGTAAAAGCACTGTTTGGGAGAACTATTCACATTTATGTTGTATGAAGCTGACCTTCTTAATTCCACAGTTTCTGTGCATTTCTTAGTTTTGTCACAGAAACAGTGTGGTTGATTCATCCCACAAGTTCTATACTGATTAAGGTCTAGGGATTATTGGACAGGTCAACCATTGGTTTGGAAAAAAATACTGATCACTTACTGGTGTGTTTGGTGTCATGTTGTGGAAACATCCATTTCCAGGCTATCTGGAAGAGGTAGACCTCTTCAAGCATTTCATGTATTTAAACTGGTCTGTGGTCCCTGCATGTGAAAAACAGGCCCAAAACCATAGCATGAGAAGCATTCCCATTGCATGATGCCACCAGTCCTCCCAGTCTGCTGTGGTTTGAATTTTTTGTTTGGGAGTGTTCTGACAAACTGTCTACAGCCTCTAGACCAAAACGAGTCATACATCCACAAAGAATTGCTTCATTTCTATTTGGGTCATTCACAGTGTTCTCTGACAAACTGAAGCTTCTTCCGCACCAAACGTGGTGAGGGGTGCGTATGTCTGTGTGTGCTTAAACAAACTGTTTATTTTTAAGAAAAAAAGGAGAACAGACCCTCTGCCGACGTCTAAAGCTGTTTTTAACTTGTACCTTTAAGGTTATGTTGAAAACATCAAGGATAAACTTTGACACAGTGCCTCGGGGCTTGTCAATGTATGACACTGTTTATTTAAAGAGGAACCAGGAAAAAATGCCTTTTATTGAATCACTTCCCTGTAAAGTAAGACTGTGTTGAGTGTGGAGTTATGAGGAGTATGCAGCATAATGACATGCTAAAGAAAAACACTGACAACAGTCCTTTAAATGCAGTGCCTCGCCAAAATACTGTTAAGATTTTGATACCGAACATCACATTACCAAACTAGTTCATAGCTTGAAGTGGAAGAAAATGTTTCATTCTTTAATACAAGTATTACTACTGAAAATCTGAAAAGTAAAGCTACATGTCTTTTGGGTTGTTTCCCCACCAGCTTTGAACATACTGAAATATTTACCCATTCTTCTTTCCAAAATAGCTTAAGCATTGTCAAATTGAATAGGAAGTGTCTGTGAACATCAGTCTTCAAGTCTTACCACAGATTCTCAGTAGGATTTAGGTTTCTAGGATTTAGGTCATTCTAACACAGGAATATGCTTTGCTCTAAACCATCCTGTTGCAGCTCTAGCTGTATGTTGAGTTTTTGTCCTACCAGAAGGTGAACCCCTGCCACGTTCCCAAGTCTTTCATTCAGGATTCTTCTGTATTTAGGTCCATTCATCTTCCCATCATACCACCATATGGAATTTTTTTTTCTCAATTGTTTTTCACTTTTATTTTTTCAAATTCCATGTTCTAGGGTTAGGGTTAGGGTTTGTACGCACGCTTGAAAGACTTGTGAATATATATTCATTTATTTCTGAAAGACAGAGCAAGTCACATCAAATTAGACAAGCAGAGGCCAGGGTCTAATTTTCACTGTGAATGTTTGTTTCTGCTTGATTTTAGGGGGGAAAGCACTGTTGCTAGATGAAATTCACAAATTCACAACATTCTGCATTATACAGTGGTTCCTCTTTATCTACTGATGGATTCTACCTTCTGGCTGAACCACGTTACGTCCTACTTTGCCACCATAGGGACATTCTTTATCCTCAAAGTGCCACTATCTGTCCTCTGGAGTCTATCTAATGCGTCAAATCAGCATGGATTCATCAGAGGTTTGACTAACATGGACAGGAGGAGAGAAAAACTTGGTGGAAGGAGACATGTTAATAATGTTTCTTAACATTCATTAAGAGACGGCTGGTTCCATCCTGAGGAAGCCGCTAGAATACGTAAGTCCATGGATAATTCTGCAGCAGACTTATTTCCCGTTTTAATGTTCCACAACTTTGACTTTAGCTTCAGCCCATCTTAAAGCGTTTCCCCTCAGTAGTCCCGTGACATATGTAATCTTAGAGCTGTCATCTACGAACAACTGGGGCAGCATCATAAAACCAACAAGCGCTGCAAGAGAAAACCACCACACTTTCCGATCTCACAGGAGCCCATCTTAGGAGTGGGTGAGGTGGGATTCAGAAACGTGGAATTTCAGGAGGAGTCTGGTTAGCTGCACTGGTTGTACTGGCTTTAGGAAGAGGGTGGAGCTGCAAAAATATTCAACAATAATCGGTTCTGATACAGAGTTTCTGAGTGATTCTGTTAGGTCAGACGGGCCTGATGATTCTTCAAAAAATCAATCAGCTGCAGCACAACCAAAATGATGCTGCCTAACCAACACCAGGAACCTGGATTACATCCCACCAGTTCTTAATACACTGCAGTGTTTCCCTGTTTGTCAAAGAACAGGTTTTAAAATTCTGCAATTAGTTTATGAAGCACTAAATGTTCTTCAACATGAAGATCCCCCAGGTCTTCAGAGACCTGCTTGATCAGGACCAGAACTAAACAAGGAGAGCTTTCCTCAGCGTTCCTCAGCTTTGGAACAAACTCCCTGAAAACCTGAAATTTGCAGAAACTGTTGGTTCCTTTACATCAGGATAGAAAACATAATCATATAAAACACTTTTGAAAAAATAAGTGACTAATGAACTGTTTTCCTGTTTGAAGCGTGAAACTGAGAACTAGATTCTTTTGGGATACAAGAAAAACTAAAGACTTCAATTAAACTTCTTCAATCTAACATCAGATTTAAATTTGCCTATAATATCTGTATTTAAACTATGTTTCTTTTACATTATGCTTTATTTTCTTTTTGTATTTTCTTGTATGTCTTGTAAAGCACTTTGGCCTTTATATGAGCGATGCTGTATAAATAATCTAGCCTTGCTTTGTCTTACCATGTAGGCTTTTCCAAATTGTTTAAAAGCATGCTCACCTTAGTGTCTGTAAACTCCTGAGAAAAGGAATTGCATTTTTATGCTCTGCATGTAAATATCTGACACATGTGAATTCTTTTATGCAGACGTTAACATGTGCAAAGTAATAACTATGGGAAGAATAGTTCAAAATCAGCTAATGCAACCAGTGTATCAGCAAGATTTGTGTAGGTGGGACTGTCATGGATGTGTTTATGTGTTTGCGCTGGTGTGTGGATACATTAAGCAGTTCCTCCTTTTTACCATAACCAGACTGGACGGGAAACTGTGTGCAAGTATGGGATAGTGAAGAAGTGATGCACTAATTTGGTTGCTTTCCACAGACATCCACACAGGACCAACCTAGTTCTGATAGGGGGTTTTATGAAGAGGCCTCTTGGATACTGGTGCATGTTCCCTATCTGGTCCAAAACACTGTAACTGTCTTTGATGCAGTTTTGGACAGAAAACACCTTGCTGCCTTTCTCTTTCCAAACAAATAGATCTTGTGGAAGCAAGACCTAGCAACTTGTGATTTATATTTTTAAGTCTCATTTGTTTCTTCACAATGACTCCAAGTTCAGGAGCACAAACACCTTGCCAACACAGCTCTGTTTAGCAGCATAAATATTCATGATCACTATGATCGCTGCTGAGACTGAGGACTGAGGGGCGGAGGACACGTCTTCTTTGTCTTTTCACAGTTTTTCCTTTTCACATCCATTTTGTGCTCGTCACGCCTGAGGATTGCTTGCGTGACTGTTAAAGTCAAGGTTAAAGATTTTCAAACCACAGCTCATTTTCATGATATCACAAAAATACCTGTGACCTTGTGCTGAAGTTTTATTCATAATTAATCACAAAACGTTTGCTTCCTTTGTGTTGGAGTAAAATTCTTTCCAGAAGACATTTTCTTGTGTTCTCAGTCAGATACTACTCCTGCGTTTCTCCTAGGAACAAAGGTGGAATTGCTCTGTACAATGCTTTTGAACACTAAGGGAGAGAAAAAATTTCTGTGTTCTCAATAATAATATGTGTTCTTCAACAATAATAATTTCACATTTAGTGGCATTTGCTGACAACCAATAATGGCATACTGCTGTTTTCAGCTTTAGGGAGACTGCAATTTTCTATTTTCATTCAAATATTTGGTCGTTTGCTCTGTAATGTGTGCTCTGCAGTTATTAAAATGGCTGTGACTGCAGCATTACCCACATTTAAATTCTACAAAATCTACTTTGCATAACAATGTGGAAAACTAGCAGGCCTCTCTGGATGTGTTAGATTCCAAGTGAAAAGGCCTCTTAGGACTAATTTAGAAATCATTTATAAGCTCAGAATGTTGTTCATTTAAATTTGTGAATCCAGTTGTTTCAGTGTTAAAATGGCAAATTTAAAAAAAATGTGCTGTCACTATAGAAAACTACAAGGGTTGGACAATGAAACTGAAACACCTGGTTTTAGACCACAATAATTTATTAGTATGGTGTAGGGCCTCCTTTTGCGGCCAATACAGCATCAGTTCGTCTTGGGAATGACATATACAAGTCCTGCACAGTGGTCAGAGGGATTTTAAGCCATTCTTCTTGCAGGATAGTGGCCAGGTCACTACGTGATACTGGTGGAGGAAAA
>JAHUTJ010060421.1:0-10333 GCA_036250325.1 Characodon lateralis
AAGTACTGCCAGTCCACCTCCTTTACATTTGCCGCTCCTCTTTAAATCTCTGTCTGCTCGTATGGTTAAAAAGCCCGGCAGAGAGACGCTGGAGTCGGGGATATGATCCTGCAGCCACGTCTCAGTAAAACACATAATACTGCATGCCCAGTACTCTGGCTGGGTCCTTTGTAGTGCTTGGAGTTCATCAAACTTGTTTCCCAACGATCTCACATTGCCCATCATAATCGACGGAAGAGATGGTTTGAACTTCCTCCTTCTCTCTCTTCTCTTAGCTCCTGCTCTGCATCCACGGCGTCTCCTTTTCAACTCATCAGGGATTTGGGGTTGTAGTTGAAGTATTATTTGAGCTTTTGAGATATTAATCAGCTGATCCCAGTTGTAAGAAACAACCCCGTTGCCATGGCAATGCATCATAACAAATGTCAAAAAATAGAAAGTATTAAGAAAAATCCTCCAAGCTGCATAGCATCCGACACCGGAGTGGACAGTCCAAAAAAAATCAACTGTATCCACCACAAGAGGAATAGTTCCCAAAAAAGAATAAATCAGAATCAAAAGTAACAGAGCTACTCCAACCTGCTGCCACCTTGCCTGGTGGCCTGCTGCCACGCAATTCTAGAATGTTATCTCCTTTACCTTCCTCACACTGCCCCATTGCCTGTGTTAGTGGTTCAATATGTACTGCAGGGGTCCACGCACTCCCTCATCTTAACACTTTGGGGTCCAAACATTTTAAATCATTTAATTAACACTTGAGTTTTTTTATACTGCTGATCAATTATTTATGTGCCCATGAAATCATATGCTGAACAGAAAAGAGTAATCCATTTTAAGTACCAGTATTAAACACACTTTGAATGGCTCAGTCAAGCTGGGTCTTTGCAATTTGGTATAATTCTGTTCTCCTTGTTGTGCTTGTGACAGGCATGGTAATTTGCTTAACCTTTTCCTTAATTTGTCCTTCTTTTCCATCTAAAGGTGTTTCTGCCACAGCTTCCATGCACTCTTTGATTATTTCCCAGTCAGTGAAAGGCTTTTTGTGTTTTCCCAAACTCCACTGTACTCACAGTGAACACTCGTATGCTCACTGTTGTGCTGTAAGAGCCCGAATGTTTCTGTCCATTCATCTTTAAATGTGTAATTTTCTTTTATAGTGCACTTTTTGTATTTTTGTTGAAGCCATGTTCTTTTACTCACTCATCTGTGCATCACCAAGTCATTGTACCATCAGCAAGCGTGAGCTCCCAAGCTAGTAACTTAGCAACCCATGTTAAAAGACCCGCAAAGCTTCTTCTTTGTCGTTTTATGGCGGTTGGCATACAACGATGTGGGGCATTACTGCCACCAGCTGGTGTGGATTTTGGACCAGAATGTCGCTGACCTACATAGATACCTACCGTCGCACCTGTTCAAAAGTCACACGCGGCAGCTGGCAAGAATAAAATGTTTATATCTACATAGTAAATGAGAAAATACTTTGCTTTTAGGGTAGCAGCAGCAGCCCTGACTGAAGCAGCTCATTTCCTGACTTGCACTCACCTACAGCCCGGGGCCAGATGCTCTGCAGGGTTATACCATATTAACACAAGATGCGGTGCAAGTTAAGTTAGACACTGTTGGACATGCAGTAATATATAAATGTTTAAAATCAGGTTGGGTTTGGATTGGATGGCACGTGGGTCCGGATCCGGACCCTGGTGGCTAATCCGTGACCCCTGATGTATAGCAAAGAGGAGGCAGCATCCCTGATGCGTGCCTCTTTCTAGTGAGGTTCTCTCCTTTAAACTTCTTCCTTTAGAATTATTGAAAATATCGTGGCCTTTTTTGATAGTCCAGTTTAATGAGGCGGATATGAGAGGCAACAGTTCCTCTGTAAAAGTTCAGTACCACTCTGATGGAAAACTATCCTATCAAGGGTTTTTCTTGGCTTTAGGCTTGGTTGCTTAGATTATTTGAATATATCATGGTATCAGCAAATACCATGCTGCTGTATAGTACAAAATAACGTTTTAAACATGTTTAATGAAAAGCACAATGGTGAGCTCTCTGTCCCTCTCCTTAACCAGGAAGGCCGTCCAAGTGCTTTAACTAAAAAGTTGGCTTATTTAATGGCACACAAAAAAAAGTTGTGTGTTTTAAGGGACAGCAGACTGAATAAAAATTCTAAAAGTGCATCAGGTAGTTGAAGAAGAAACGAATCAGGCATCAGCCAAGACTGACAAATTTTAATGCACCGACTACTCAGTATCGCGTTATAATTTAAAGTGACACAAGAAACACTGTATTTCCATGTACTTTGCCAAGAACAGCATTTAGGTTCTAACCATATGTAGTAAATATTTACTGACAAAATTTAGTGACTTTCAGCAACGGCACTGAAGCTGCAGAGCTCCAGACGGAACATAAGGTCCATAGTTGCTGGGTTCAGAACAGTCTTTTTGAATGAGAAATAAGTGATTTCTTATAGGGATTCAGGAAGTTGCTGATCTCCTTGTTTTTGCTGTTAACGACAAAATATTCATACATTTTTATCATTTCATGTGTTGTTGATGTTGTCCATACAGTCCATATGCATTGTGTTCACATATAAGGGGAAAAAATAGAGGGATAATGGACATTTCATAAACATGACACCTGTAACAAACTGTGACCTCACCTATCTCTCTCTACCAGCTACATTAAAAAAGAGGCAGAGGCAGCAGCAGATCTGGCCAGACTGAAGGACTTTGAGGCTCAGCTGAATGGCAAAGAAGCAATGCTGGCTACTGCACTGTCTGAGAAAAGGGGCCTAGAAAGCACTCTAACTAAACTGCAGGAAGCGCTTCAGGAGGTAAAACCATGAATAAAAGAATTATTTTCTTTGAGTTTGGATTTTTAATTTCCATACAACAATGTACACATCACAGTTTTGTTTCCTTTCAGATGGAGACAGGTCTTGCTCAGGCCAAAAAGCAGCTTGCTGATGAGATGCTCATGCGTATTGACTTGGAAAACCGTTGTCAGAGTCTGACAGAAGAGATGGACTTCCGAAAGAGTATGCATGAAGAGGTGAGGATGCGACTTGTCATGCCAAGGGAGAAGTCTGTGTGTATAAGTTCTCATACACGATTGTGTTTGTTGGGGTTTGTCTTGTTTAACAGCAGCATTAATTAAAATTCATTGAAGGTGTAACGAACTCCAGCTGCACTGGTTAGACTCATACATTAGTTTGAGTTCATGTTTTACCGTTGCATCAATCAGAGCTATGGCGAACATGATTTTCTCTAGTCATGTAGTGCAGCTACTTGCCTACATCCATGTGCAATTATACAAGGTCTTGTATATGGCTTTCTTAATGCTGTTTGTGATGTAGGGGAAGGACAGTAGGACTAACTGTCCCTTAAGACAGAGATTTTCCAGACTTCCACACTTTGAGCCAAAGGCAACTAGCAACACTTAACAAATACATTCAAAAAAAGAAATGATCTTGCATGTTGTTATGAACTCAGTTTTTTTGTCAGAGTCTCTTGATGTTTTTCACAAAGACTTATTAATGGAACATTATGTGATTCTCAGAAGTCCAGATGAAAATTTTGTTGAATTGTTTCTTTTGCTCAAAAAGCAATTGTATTTCTGGAATTGGAAAACTATAAATGATTTTGTAATAACTGTTTTACTTATTAAAATCATTCCTCGCCGACATAAGTCTAATCTGGAAAGCCAACCTTTTCTAGCAAAGGTTACCATGGTGAAAGATCTAGGTAGAAGTAAACTAGCTTTATCTACAGAAAATCCCAAACTAAATCTGCAGTTTCCTCCTATTAAATCACTTATAAGCTGTGTCCAGAATCAGGGACTGCATCCTCCATTGGCCACATTTGAAGGCACAGCGAGGCAATGCAGGCTGTGAAATTCAAAGGCTTCTCCAGATGCGGCTGACAAATGCCTCCCTTTCCCCAGATTTAAAGTAAGGGTCTGGTTTATCCTTCATGGCCCACCCTATCCCATGATTCATTGCGAGTATGTTTCCAAAGGTGTCCTTTCCAGCTGCACTGTCAGCTGACCAGGTGGTCCAGACTCACTATACCCATAGAGATGGCACATCAGTTTCAGACTCTGGGTGGCTTTCCCAAATTCATTATTTATGTCTTCCCAAACATGTCGGGATCCATAACCCTGTTCAAGTTTAATCAATCCACATTTTCCCCAACATGGAATTCAAATAATGTTCTCTTTATTTGGGGTGGGATAAAAAAAATGAATGAAATTGTTCAATGCCAATTCCATTTGGTTTTGTAAACTTGTAGAGGTATTCTTCCAAATACTTTTCATTCCTCACTGGATCTTTCTATATTTAACCTTTTTCCCACTTTTCTTATATAATCAGTTCACTGATTGTTATTCAGTGCTGAAGAGTCCTTTTGACCTCCCATCATGCACTTAGCTGATTAAATCTATCATGACATTATCCACAGTGGACAGTTTATCTGATTTCTTTATTTTGATAATCTCTTGCTTTTAGATATTTAAAGAATTCATGTTTATTTAGGTCACATTTATCTCTTTATTTCCTGGAAACTTCCCAGTCCTCCTTTCTCTAATGCCCTCCATGTTGTGATTCCTTTTGTTGTCCAGTGTATAAAACCATGATCATAGTAATTAGATTTAGGTCTGCTGTCATGCGATACCCACCCTAGTATACTTGGATCCTTTTTAAATTTTTACCATTATGTACCTTATTTTCTTAAAAAATTAAGCTGTTGTAGACATATTTGGGTTAGGCCCTAAGTGGATGTATCCCAGCTGTGCTGAGATAATCTTCTACTTTGGTCAGGGAAGTTTTATGTAGTGAAGGAGACTTGAGAGTATTTAACTCCGAGTTTTGTTGTTCCACAAATATATTGAGATATTCTGTTTTCCGTTTCCTGAAATTTGTATTTTGTATATTAATTGTTCATGCTTAAACTGGATGTAGTAATGTATTTTTTGTTTCCATTTTTCAACTAATTCTAAAGCTAGTGTAATGCATCTTCATCTATTTTTGTTGTGACATCAGAATTGGTTTTGTATATAAATCTGACTGTCTTTCAGGTGAATCTATATATAATCTCTATACTTGTTGGTGTGTAATTTATTGCCAAATTTGATTTTATATCCAGACCAATTTCAGAATATATTTAAAAAACCCATCAGAGCTGGAAGAGACTGATTTGGTTGTTGAAGATAACGCCATATGCTAAACGACCTATCTTATGCTCCATGTTATTTACACCATATTAATACCTCTTTAATACTTTATTTTAATACCATATAGAGAACTGCATTGTTTTTTTTCAATTGTGTCATAAAACTTGCTTATTTTCAAGCCGACTGAGGGCAAGGGAACATTTTCCAGAAAGAATGACAGAAGTGTTCATTGTGAAAGGACCAGCAGGTATGCTCAGATTAGTGAGTTAATGTTAATATCTTAGATGTCACTACGCAAAACTTACCACTAAAAACAAACCTGTGTGACTACATCTCATTTTTGAATAGAGGTATGAAAGATTAGGGTGGCGCTAAAACTTTTGAGGCAAAATATCTGGATTTAGATAAATTCAGTAGGGGGTTTTCATTAATGTCACTGAAGTCGCCGGTCCACCATCGATAGGTATAAGTCGTTACAGCCTCCTGATAAGGCCATGTACCTCAAGAAAATTGCGGTCATCAACGAGGTGGATCCATATGGTTTGTTTAGCGCAAATCCGGACAATTGGCTATTTTTAACTATTTGAACAATTTTTTCCACAGCCGCAACATAGGCAAAACTCCATAATAAGTTCAATATTCCCTTTTATAGGATAATTACATAATGGTTATATTACTAGATAATACATTTGCAGTATAACAGTAAAAGTAAATTGCAGCCTACATCTAGCTGGTCAAGGAGTGAGAACGCAGCTTATTGAAGTAGGTCTGAGTGCTGGGTGGCAGTTCTGAGTGAGGCCACCTGCTCAGAATCAACTGATCAGCTCATGGTCTTGGCAGACAACTTTCCAGAATATTATTCCAATAAATATAGACTTTTATTTACCTGTCACAAAATGTGCATTGCAACAGTGAGGTTTAAGCTGTCCAAATCCGCCCTGGATATCCGATTCAGCCACAGTAGTTGACGTTGGGTACTCAGTGTTTTTGTTTTCTCACGCTGATTTTCTATCACGGCTGGCAGACAATAGACTAAATGTTGGTTTTGACCACCACGTGAAAGCACAACCCACAATTAAGCAAGTTTTCCCTATTGTTAAATTAAATGGTCTGGAGTTTTCCTGCACTGATCAATCTAAAACAATGAAAACAGCCTGCAGCTGCCACCCAAGATGTCGATTGCGAAGTGCGGTCACGTGACCACGACGTCATGTGACGACACCCCATTAATTGGCAAGGTTTTGTTTTGGCCTCTTAATGCATGATCTTTAATGCCAGGGAGGCTTTCGATGTTTTGACATTGTTCAAAATGACACATTAAATTGTTAAAAGGAACAACTGAACTTTAATTGTATCATATGCTGCTTTTACATATACCTGCCTATTAAGTGTGTGTGTGTATGCATGCATGACTGTAGCTCAGTGGGAAGTAGTCATATGCAATATTAAAGTTGTGGTTTGATTCCATCTTCCCCCTGCCACATGTTGATGTGCCCCTGGGCATACCCGTGTATGAATGTGTGTGAGTAGTGAGCACGATTGGTGGTACAACGCTTGGAACGGTGAGTATGATTTACTATAAAGTGCTGTATATATTTAGTACATTTAACATTTATAGTATGTGATAGAGTGGCGCAAAATATCTAATCGCAATCGTCATCACAATATTAATACATCATAATCGCAAAGGAATGCTTGGTTACAATATTTAGTATATCATATTACAAAAGCTATGCATTCAAACTCTATAATATTTAATATTATTGGCCTTTTTGACATTGTGGACAAACTAAAGTAAAAAAAAAAAAAATGTCTTGTAGAGAATTTGCAGAGAGTTCTCAGTGAAAGAGGTTGAGATCCAGTGACTTCAAGTAATCATGACAAATGAACACAATTCAAATGTTCCCTTTGTATTATCCTACATAAAGATAGAACTCTGTGACCTATGCCTTGATCACAACCCTTCTAACCCTAACTCATTCCTGCTTTGTGCTTTAGGAAGTCAAAGAGGCCCGACACCGGTATGAAACCCGACTGGTGGAGGTGGATTCTGGCCGGAAGGAAGAGTATGAAAATAAACTGACTCAGGCCCTGGATGACATGAGGGCCCAGAATCAAGAGCAGATCCAGATCTATAAGGATAACATGGAGAGCACCTATAGAGTTAAAGTATGAACACACACCCACTGCATCAGAGCCATGTTACCATGGTAATTTTAATATGAACCGGGTAGTAGTGGCTTTGTCTCGAAGCAAGGACATGTAATGCACTTTTTTTCTAACGGTGTCCTGTCTGCCAGAGTAGCGCTCAGAATTGTTGTCTGAGTGGCAAGAAGAAGCCCAACAGATTTACTTTCACAAGTGGAGCATTACGGCTAACTATAATTCTCTGCTTGATATTTTAAAAAAAAACTTTATTAGAAACTGCTTTAGGATTATTTCAATTATTACGGACACAGAAACGAAAAGGAAAAAAGAATAAGCACGAAAGAGACAGAGGTGGGGCAAAAAGGAGAAAAGAATGGAGGAGAGAAAGAAGGATGAAGAGATTACAAGATAACACCCTGCTTGCATAAACATAAAATAACCGCATTGTTACCAAAAAGTGCACTGTACTTATAAATGCAAGATGTATTTAGTGGTAACTGCGGCTCAATATAGAACAATTGTATATCTGTTAACACCTGAATCTAAACACCTGTGGGTCTGAGTGAGTGTTTTCCATTAAAAATATGCAATAGTGAGTGTGAGGAGCCACAGACCTGCCGCCTTGGACCTGAGACAGACATGGAGGAGATCTGAGCCATAGACATCCAAAGGCTTCCCAGAGCGCAGGAACCCCAAGAGAACCATCACCAGGACCGCAACCCTCCCAGAGAAGAGCATGGGAGAGTTCCAGGGGAACCACTCGGCAGCCTCAGTGCAAAAGCCCCAGGAAGCTGCAGCAACGAGCCCACAGTCCTCGCCGGCAGCCTTCTACGCTAGAGTAGATCCAGCAATGGGCCCAGAGACCCGAGATCCCACATTATTCCCAAACAGAGTCCAGGGGCCCTGGCCCTGGCAAGCAGCAATGTGAGGGAGCTGGCGCATACCAAAGCACCCAGCCCCGGATACAGAGAACCACAAGTATACCAGCAGGGAGAGACTCCAGCCACCAGCAGGTGGTGTGGCGGGGAGGAAATAGGCCCCGCATTTGATGGGGGGGCCTAAACTCATCCATTTGAGGCTGCAGCCCAGAACCTAACCTGACACAATAACAGGCACACACAGTCACAATCACACATTCCCACCCTTATGTGTACACATAAAAAAATTCACACCCACGCACCCAACATAAAGACAAACAACAAGACTCACGCACACTCCCCATACATACTCTATACTCCCTGGTCCAGGGGCCGATGCCCCGTAGGGGCCACCGGACCCAGGAGGTGGTCCTCTTCCCACTTGGGGTGGGGACAGGCAGACTGCCCCCAGCACCAGCCCAGATTAGTGCCGGCATCGGCCGAGCCCGAGCGACCCCCTGCTCCGACCCCAGTCCCCAACGACCCCCATCCGGAGAAGGGGCCATGTAAACACGAGGGGTCTACCTGGTCCAAACGAGCCCGCCAACCAGAGCCGCCACACGATGAAACAGTCCTAATCCCCCAATGAATTCTGATCTCAACCCCATGAGCCCCCCCAGCCCCCATGAACCCCAACATGATATTCATTAAAGTGCATTACATTCAGGACATGTAATGCACTTTAACTGTTGAGGCAATACCAGTCATGGTTCTGAACTGGGAATGGGTAATTATTGTATTGTTTATCGCTCACATAAAAAAGAGATAAAAATTGTAATTTATCAAAACGATGAGCTTTCAGGATGATGTTGAGAAACCCTGAAATATGACATTATTGGTTTGATTATGTTACTGTTGATGATGGAACTATTTTCTCTTCGGGTTTGTTCAATGAGATCATCAATTAATATGACAATATTATAATTTATTATTGCATGCTGCTTAGAGGCACTATTGGTCTTAGTAAAACAGCACTACTGAATAAAGGGTATATTTATTTTTAAAAGCAGTATTTCTGTTTGTGGGGCTTTGTGATGGCTTTATTACCCAGAAAAACTTTTTCACACCCTTTATCATTATACCAGTAACTTTTCACACACATTTTTTATTTTTGTATAAGGGTTTCTGCTGAATCAGTGGTATTGGGTTAAATTTAAATAATTTGAATATATTCTGAAATAGATTAATTATATAATAGAACCCTAGAATTGGTAGTGGATGTATCCATTTACCATGATTGTAGCTGATAAAGTAACTTTAAGATCTCATGAGACAATAAAGATTTGCTCTGAGTAGTAAAGTTCAACTTCTTCTGGTACAAACACTGTAGTAAATAAACTATTTGCTTGCTACAGTATCACTTGTTATGATTTCTGCAGTATGTGGAAAAAACCTGTTTAAATCCTTCCACTTACAAGCTGACTGACAACAATCTGAGGTAAAACTGCACATTTCTTGAGAACAACAAACCCACTTGCATTTTACAAACTTCCTCCTTTTCAGGAAGTGGCTGACATCTTTCAGTTCCTCTTTCAGGTTGAGAAGTTGACACTGAGTTGCTGTGTTGACTCTCAAATTGTGTTTTCTTTCTTCAGCTCGAAGACTTGTATCGTTTATCTGAGATGAACGGAGCATCAGCTAACATGGCCCGAGAGGAGCTCAGAGAGTCTGCCCTCAGGATTGAGAGCCTGAGTACTCAGTTGGCAGGACTACAGAAAGAGGTAGAAATTTTCGATCTTCTCACCTTCCTATTTTTTAAGAGATGTTCCCTGAACAGCTCTGATTAAAATGAGAAATGATTACTGTCTGACTTCAATTCAATTCAGTTTTATTTATATAGCACCAAATCACAACACATGTTGTCTCAAGGCACTTCACAAAAGTCAGGTACATACATTCCAATTTATTCTTAACAATTGAGCAGTGCAGTCGGAGTTAGCTTTTTATTCAAATTGGATAAAAAGTTTTTCTATCTAAGGAAACCCAGCAGATTGCATCCAGTCAGTGACTTGCAGCATTCCCTCCTCCCGAATGAGCATGTAGAGACAGTGGACAGTCACTGGCGTTGACTTTGCAGCAATCCCTCATACTGAGCATGC
>JAHUTJ010060422.1:0-10330 GCA_036250325.1 Characodon lateralis
TTCAAAAGTGACCAAAACATCAGCCAGAAAGCATAGGTACTGAGAAGTGGTCTGTGGTCCCCACCTGCAGAACCACTCCTTTATTGAGTGTTTCTTGCTAATCGCCAAAGATTTCCCCCTGTTGTCTTTTCTATTTGTACAACAACTGTGAAATTGATTGTCAGTCAGTGTTGCTTCCTAAGTGGACAGTTTGATTTCACAGAAGTTTGATTTACTTGGAGTTAGATTGTGCTGTTTAAGTGTTCCCTTTATTTTTTTTAAGCAGTGTAGTATGGTGGAGAGGGAATTATGGTGTGGAGTTGGGCTTGGCCGACAGATCCAGTGAAAGAAACTCTTGATGCTTGAATGTACCAACACATTCTTGGACAATTTCATGCACCCAGCTTCATGGGAAGAGTTTTGGGATGGTGCTTTCAGTTCTAACTTGACTGTGCACCAGTGCACAAAGCAAGTTCCAATAAGACATGGATGAGTGAGCTTGGTGTGGAAGAACTAGACTGGCCTGCACAGCGTTCTGACTTTAACCTAATTGAACACCTTTGGGATTAATTAGGACATAGACAGCTTCCAACATCAGTGTCTGATCTCACAAATGCTCTACTGGAAGAATAGTTAAAAAGTCCCATAAATTGGCTTGAAAACTATTTGGAAAGGCGTCCCAGATGTTATTGCTCTAAAGGTAACATCTTTTTAAGCCCTATCTATTAAAAATGGGATGTCACATATAAGTTCATATTTTTGGCAATATATTTTTTTCTTTGTAATGTTTTCCATATATGGTAAGGGTGAGCATTTTCACTGTCTGGCTTGAAATGCATTTAAAATGTCTGTTTTATAACCTACTTATATTGGTCCAAAATTTTAGATATGTGTTCATTTTATTTGTTCCTGTTCATTTATGTTTGTTTTCTTAAGAAATAAATAATTAGAAGACCACTTAATTAGACGGTCACTTTTTCTATTTTTAACCTATTCCCTGCATTAGTTTCTCAAATACACCAAAACTCCCACTTAAGGGTGAGCAAATGTGGCTTTTTAGAAAACTCACTCCATTTTTTGCTTTTGTTAGGACTGTTCTGTGTTTAAATTGATAGGGCATAATATAAAACGGTATTCTTGAATAGGTTTTAAAAACATGTTGCAATACTGTGTTCCTGTTGCAGCATGTAGGAATGATTATTTCAGCTGGAGATAATGTAGTGGTGCAAATACAGCAGTGATGTCCAGCCAGTAATGAGGAAATGGGTCTTTTCTTAGAGCATTTTTATGCTCAGTGGTGCCCCCTATTGATCACAACACTTTGGTTAAAAAGTGTCTGGGTTTTGCTCATGTTCATTTAGCTAAAGAACTGGACTGACACCAAATTATTTTGGCTAAATAGACTTGGTCATAAAATAGAACAGGAAACATTTTAGCTCCAAGACACGTTTTTCAGTGTTTGGGGTAAACTGGTGTTGTGTAAGTGCAGACGCCAGTAGAGATACCTCCAAAGTTTAGTGTTTTTTTCTTCTGTGGTCATTTTCTTCAGTGGTCCAAGGCACTCTGACTGACCATTGAGCATTTCTGTAGGAGACAGCTACAACTGGTTGGAGAGCGGCTCTGAAAGTCAGAGGCTCAGTATGACATTGTTATAGATTATTATTGGTGACCTTTTTGAGATGACCTTCAAGTGAAAAGAGGAAAATTGATTGTCTGGCAACAAATGGCCCAAATGTGTCACTCTTTACCAAAAACTTCAAAAGAAATCCAATTCACTTTAACCAGAACAATAATACTCCATGACAATGAGGCAATAAAGGGGTTCAGTCTTACCTTAATAGGGAATACAAATTCAAAACCAAATTGGTAAAAATATGTTCCATTTATAGAGAACAGGAAACTTTGCATATAAAATAAGTAAACAGCCTGAAATACTTTGACTTCAGTTCATCTCATTGTTTTGCACCAGTTTCTATTGATCTACTAAGGTTATTTCCATGAAGAGTTTAGTAAAAACAAATCTATGCAACACTTCAGGAGCCTGGACCATGTTCGGTACCAAGGGGGCATTGCTTTATATGACAACAAATACAAGAAACAAGCCTTGAATTGTGTCATGTGTAACTGTCCTTAATTCACATCAGTCTCCTTAGAGTGTATTGTTGTTAGTATAAAGGTCCCGTCATATTGTGTTATTTTTGTCTCTGCAGGTATTTCCAGTACAAACAGATGTGGGAAATGTTCCAAGTGTCTGGAGAGAAGGACAGGAAAGCTCTCCGCTGGGAGATAAAGGTATGGAAACATGGAACTTTCTTCTTTGAACAATGTTTGGTGCAATTGCTTTGTGGACTGATACACAAATATCATTTTTTGCACAATCTTTTTGTTCTCAGGAAAAGCTTGCATACCAGCCTCTGCCCGTGAGTATTTCTTATCATTTTTTATACCTGTGTATAAAAAAAAAATCTTCTTTGACTGTTTGGCTCATAGTTGGATCAGTTTAGAATCAATGTTTTTTTTTTTCAGAATCAACCTTTACTTTAATGGCCACGTTTGTGAATAAAACAAGGAATTTAACTTTGGTTTCCATCGTTCCCATCATATATCAAGCATCAGTCCCAAACATCCACCACAATATGTAAAAACACATTGAGTGTGTGTGTGTGTGTGTGTGTATATTTATATATGCTGAGCTAAAACTTGTTTGATCCCATGACCCATGATAGAAGGTAAGACTGCAGGTTAGCAAATAAAACTGAATAATTCAACAGTTCTTCACCTTTTCTGTTGAGGTTTTTGTTGTCATGAAGATTTCAGGGCGTACTATGCTATATTATGTTTAATATGCTGTTAATAAATAAAATTAATATAACTGAAAGAAGGAATTTTACATTAGGGGTGTAAAAGCTCAGCATTACTCAAGCCTAAAGAAGCAAACATTTAAATGTACTAGTTTAAAGAGAGATTTATTGTTTAAACGGAGACACATTTAATATTTTCTTTTTAATTTAGATGTTTCTAAATAGTTTCCATGTTGGGAGTCAGAATGTAATTGTTGGTTGTGTTTAAACTTTCTTCAAATTATTCCCAGGTGTTTTGTTTGTTTGTTTTGCTGTTGTGAAGTATCTTCAGTTAAATAAGCCTATATTATAGAACGTATTCTAATGTAACCTATAAAAGATTAAAAAAATTAAAGCTAAAGCTGCTATGTTTAGCAATAAAAGAATAGATTCACCAAAATCACATCATGGTGTTGAGATGTCACACCAGAAGTATTGCTTAAATTTCCAGCAGTCTGGCCTTCTTGGACACTTTCTGAGCAGTAGATGTAGCAGGTTCTCACATCTTTTTTCAGTGCTGTAGAATGTGCTCACTGACGATGCACGGAGATATTTAAATGCTGCTGTTGGCTTTAACTGTAAGATCTTGACCAAAAGATGGCAGCATAGCCTCCGTGGCTAACAAGCTCCCGTGATAAACGGACAGTTCTGCTTCTAAGGGGAGTGATATTAAAGAAACTGCCCAAGTTAAACATCTCTGGGTTTAGCTGGGTAAAAGGGTCCAG
Source organism: Characodon lateralis (assembly GCA_036250325.1). Taxonomy (NCBI): domain Eukaryota; kingdom Metazoa; phylum Chordata; class Actinopteri; order Cyprinodontiformes; family Goodeidae; genus Characodon; species Characodon lateralis. The sequence goes on from JAHUTJ010060422.1 coordinate 3,545, forward strand.
TGGTAAGAAATGCAGTCTGGACACTTGACCCAGCCAACCAAACCACCAGAAACTTCACAAGCTGAGAAAAACTTACCTGAGTAAAACTAAACCGTAAACTAGTGTAAAGAAGAGTAGTTGTTGTAATTGTAAAGCAAAACGATTCAACCACTAGGTGGTTCCAACTGTTGATGTTGCACTTCCTGTTTTGTTTCATGCCCTCCATGAATGGGTTACAGGTCAGCATAACAGGCTGTCTGATTTAATAGCCACATTTTCTACCTGACAGATTTAGTATTGAGCATTTCCAAGAAAAATGACAGAACTGTTTACTGATTCAGCTTAAAACAGGTCAACCAGGTCTTCCCATCTTGTTTCCTGTTGCATTCCAGAGCTTTACCTTTAGGACTACTGTGGTGAACAGCGTTCGCTGATGGTGGTTTTAAAGAAGTATGCATGAACCCATATATAGATTTAAGGAACGTGTCTTGTTTACAGTGGTTGCTTTGCATTTTCTGAATCTTAATCAAAAGAATCTTTTTCAAATGTTGCAGATAAACCATTGAGTGGTGAGGAGCTCATGTTTACTTCACTAAAGATTCAGCCTCTCAACTGACAGCAGTTGTAAAAATGTGTATGCTCCCTTTCAACATACAGTTAATGATGGGGCTTTTTCACATATAAAGTCATTACTTTTTTTGGAAATAGTAATTTTATATTATTTTTCTAAGGACCAGTTATGTAAATACCTATATATTGTAGAGCTGACTTGCCCTCTTCAAAGCTGTGTGTTGATGATCTGAGTCACATTGAAAAGGAGGGGTTAGAAGTGAGCTCGTGTTTCTGCTGGCTGAGCATTGAGTTGCCACACACTTTGGGCTCTTCATGGAACGTTGTGTTCTGGAAGAGACGAAACTATCACAGCTTCTCCACCCATGTTGGATGGGAGAAGTGCTCTGACATTCCTGTCTTTATGTTGTGTTTCAGCCTAAACCTCGAAGAGTTTACGTTCCCAACACCTACACTGTTCCGACAGAGAAGAAACGTTCCACGCTCCGCTGGATGATCAGGAACGATCTGGCAAATGGGCACCTCCCACAAAAGATTCATTCTCAGTTTTAAGCTGGACACAGCACACTATTTAGGGATATTTTAATAACTGTTTTTATACTTTTAAAAGTTTGAATTATTTATTGGCATTTTGTGTTACTCATAATAAACAAAGAAAATCAGTCTTGTTGCCAGTGAATACATCGCAGACCAGTAGTTCTAAGGGAAGTCAGAATAGGGCAGTCTGAATGGGTACAGAGGGGTGTAACGCTGGTCGTGCCAAAGGAGCTTCTCTTCCAGAAACCTGACCGTGTCCAGGGTGAGGATGATGGCTTCATGTTTCAGCATGCTGTGTACATTCAGACCTGACAGAGGGGAAAAACATTAAACATCATTTAGTTACCTTATATTAGAAGAAGCCCAAGAAATTCTAAAATATGTAGCTTTCAGAACTGGTGCGACAAAAGAAACTGCTAACTCACCGATGGCTGGAATAAGGTTCACTGTCTTTAGGTTTGCTGTAGCCTGGAGCATATTGTCAGGGAACTCTTGACATCTGAAAGCAGCCATTAAATAAATTAAACTAAGGTACAAAGAGCATCTATGTAGACTTACATTTTACAAGATGGAAGCTAAGCCCATTTGCCGTGATGCACATGAACCAGGTAAGATACCCACACATCAACCAGTAACACAGATTCTCCCCAGTGTCTGCATCTGATGAGATCCAGCAGGTACTGAGAGTCTGCTGTGGGAATATTCAGGGAGTCCACAATGTGAAGGTATTGCTGCAGAAAACAGGAGTGTAGATTAAAATCATACATTTATAGTCAATAGAATCCTTTCTGGGGCCAAACCACAACTATTAAATCATCCTTTGTTTGCATTAATGATTTGGTTAGCATTTAAAAACCACATATTTCTAACAGAAAGTGCCAACATTCGTTTCTTCCATGTCAGTTCAAAGTACCTCTAACTGCTGCTGTACATGTGAAGCTGATTCAACTATATTTACTCTGTCGTGTTTACCTGGGCTAACTTGGAGCTTAGTGCCACCTTCAGCCCCAGCACTCGAACTTTCATGGGCAACATGTAATAGTAACTGTTTGGTCCTCTTGGTCCATGAGAGACCCCACCTGAGTAAAAAAAATAAAATATAATAATATATGAATGAATCCTTTTAGATCACAATAAAAACCAACTTATCTGGGTTTAAAGCTCACCAAAAAAGCCATTTCTTAAACGTGTAACAATAGTTTAAGTGGTGGGAAGGTTTTTTTTTTTCTATCCATATTAAAAACTGATGGGAACAGCAGAAAAAGTTACCTCCTCTCCATAGAGGTGATCGGATGCTTCCATGGCGAGCTCTTCCACTTCCTTTTTGTTTCCATGGTTTCCTGCCTCCACCTCGCACCTCTGACCTCACCTTTGTGTTAGCATGACTCTGAGATATTAAATAAAGTCGGATCATTAGTAGTCATTTTCATCTTAGCCAAGAAGAAACCAGAAAAACAAAGCACCCCTCAGAAAGATGCAAAATACATAAAACCCTAACTCTTCAGTGGTGCAAAGAAAAGCTTCGAGCTCTTTAGGAGCTGAGTTTGGGCTTAAAGAAATCATTTTACATGTGAGCTGTATTTTAGTAGATCCAGAGTTGGCTTTGCTTGTTCTATGCTAGATTTTAGACAAACCATTTTAAAAGGTGTAAGCATAAAATAAATTGTACCTTAACATTAATACATAATGGAGTTATCACTGTATGATTGGACTGTCTCTTAACCCTGTTTCTAAACATTGTCTTGTCCTTTTAACATGGCCAGCTGTATTCATAAATCCTGCTTGAAACTTAATAAATATTAATCAGAGGTCATAAATGTCGGTTGACATCAAGAGCATTCCCAGCAGCAACTGATGATTAAAACTGTTTGGATGAATTACAGTGAGGATGTTAGGACACCTGGTTGAAAGGATGAGATAAACTGGGTCCTGGTTAGTATGATCCTTTGCTACTTCATGTTTCTCCTCAACATTTTTTGGAGAGGCAAAGGAGCAGTTTGCCGTGCAACTCTACACATTCAAGTCTCTTCAAATAGGTATAGGCACACACTTGATGTAATCTACTTCTAGTTTGCAGAACCGAATTGGGGTTAGGTGGCCTATTAAAAACTCTCAAACAGAGGGAGGATTAAGCATTTCCTGGAACACAAGTTTAACCTGACGTAATTATTTGGCACCAAGCTAGCTCTCTGGCTTGGACAAACCAAACAAGTTCTTCACTGAACTAATCTAATAAAAATAGACTCAGAATGAATATTGTCCTAACTAGTAATGACCTGGGTAATAAGTTGGCCAGGTGCAGCTTACAGCTCCTGCTCATGTGGCTGAACGTCGGTTCAGAGGTTTACAAACTGCATGTTTATGTGTCAAATAGACTTGTAGCGCAACTCTAAGCTAAAACTAAGGGGTGCGGCTTTGGCAGTGGATGTGGCCGATACTGCTTGGTGTGTGTATACTCTATGCTTTAGCATGTTCTGAGCACAATTTTTTTGCATATTTCCACAAAAACACAAAAATAAAAAAAAAAATGGACTCAAGCTAACAAAATAGGTTTTTCCCCCCACAACATCCTTTCTGATATGCAGTAGGGATGAGTGTACCAGCTGGCTCACAATATGATGAAGGAGGCTTAGACTGGAATTTGATTTGCTTTTTTTATTTAAATCTGTGTTTTGGGGGAAAAAGGACTGCCTAAAGCACCAACTGTGGTGTGGGACCCAAACAACGAACTGAGCAACACTGAACTTAGTAATGAGAACTTACAAAAACTTCAAAGTGAACATAATATTGTGTATTGTTGAAAGTATTTTTATTATCAATTTACAAATATGTAACTTACAATTCTTTTGTAGTTTCTCTGCCATGTTTCAACAGTGTGGAGAACATCAAGCCTGTGTTAGGAGAACAAAGATTAGTTTAAACCTGCAGTAGTTTGGATATTTTAGTTCAGCCTGATGGAAAAGGTTCTACTTACCTTGGAGCCACTGCAAAGACATCAGGGTGAAGCTCAGCCAGACCCAATGGTTCGCTGTCCTTATTCTCCAGAGTCTCCACCCATGTTCGCACGGGGCTCAGGTGAGCAGGAATCGCAGCATCACACTCCCTGAGTAGAGGCAGCGAGGAGTCTGCTGAAGGTGGAGGCCGCTCTGTAGAAGAACATGAAGCAGCGTGAGAAGGGTTACACATTATGCTACATGTAGACAACATTTACTCCGATTATTTGTAGATTAATGAAATGACTGCTCAGAGCAAAGTCATTTAATTCATTTACATTTTAGACTTACTTAATCTGGCAGGATCCACAAGATTTGAGGGGAGGCGCAAGTTTGGAGGTAGAGGTGTCTCACTGGAGAAAGAAGAAGCAAACTGAGGAAAAAAAAGTTGGACAAACAATGAGATTATCCACATAACAAAAATTCAACTAAGATACTGTATAAAGAGAAATACATGTTTTAAATTTTCACCTAAGAAAAGCTTTGTAGCAGCAGCAGAAAAGATGACCACCAAGCTTCACATTACAGAGCTGCAGCTACTACATGAGGTTAATTTAATCTTGTGATAACTGTTTTAGTCTCCACCAGGTTCCAAACTTAAAAATATATACTTTAGATCTTTGTTACATTTTATGAGTTGCTGATGAGGCTAAGCTGGCAATAACCTGTTAGATTTTATTTTTCAACAGATAAAGACCTACCTCTTCCAAAATTCGACCCTCAAGGTATTTATAGTAAAAATATTGCAGATATGTTATTCCTGTCATTTCTGCTTCCATGTGTCCTGACATTTGACAGAACGAGTTTCCAGTAAGACAATAACAGCAGGACATAAAAGACGGCGGTAAAAGATTCTTTTTTAAAGGTTTTTGTGGTGATAGTGGCCCTTATGTGCAGTATTCAGACAGGAAATGGGCAGATAGAAAAGAGGGGAAGACATGCAGCAAAGCTCCCAAGTTGGGGAATCGAACCCCAGAGGGCTGCATTGAGGAATAATGTCTTTTACACCACACTAAACTATAGATTCTTAAAGGCAGGAATCATCCAATCGGAGTGTCAAGGAGACAAATATGACAATTAACATCCAACCATGTTATAAAGCAGGTGTCATCCAGCAACCTTCCTTCAAAGCCTGCAACTCCTAAGTAGACTGCAGAGGGGCATTTGATTAGCCATGGTAGTGGTAGTTATGGTCTGTCTTTTTATAGGATGACAGAGAACAGGGAGCCGACTGCTTTATCTATGAAACCCACAGGACAGTTGGTGTTCTACAAAGTTTGCGGAATCGTTTTCATTAGAGTTCTATAGGTGACCAGGACAAACCTGGAATAAAGTTTTGAATTCGGATTGCACAAGATTAGGTAAACAAGACATTTCAATATTGCAATGACAATACCAAGTGTGATTAACCAACATCTTCTTAAAAACTCTTTTCCAACATCGTGATGATGGAACCTTCCCATCTCAGTCACCAAGATGTAGCTCAGGTAGGGACATCAAAGTCCATCCAACTGCTGAAGTATATTACTGGAGGCAACCGAAATTACAATTTCATTTATTCTTAGTTCTGTTATTAATTCACGTCTTATATCAATTTATCCCAGATTTTTCCAGAGATGTTTTCCAGATTGTCCAGTGCGACTTGCAGCTAAGAGCATTTATTTACATAACCGTTTTCTTTCTTACGGTCTTTCATAAATCAGACTACACCTTTCTGTTTAGGCTAACATTTGCTGTTGTTCGAATGAAACCTAAACTTTACCTTTCTAACCATTTCACTACAACACGCAATGCAGCATGGAGACTGCTAGCTGGGAAGAACTTACCCTTCTAGCCGCTCCTCTGCTGAAAACCACACAGGAGAAACGAAGCATTTTCTTCTTCTTCTACAGACAGTCACGTTTACCCCTGTTACATTAATAACCCACTGTTACCGTAGCAAGCATGATCAGCGGTGCAACGGCGCAGGAAAGGTCGTGGTGACAGACTTGTGAGTATGCCGTGGAGGGGTGGCGCATATTGATGACGTCTTGCAGACTCCGCCACGCCCAGTGCACAAAATAAAAAAAAAACTGCATACGCACAAAGCTATGGAGAGCCGTTTCATTCCAAATTAAATACATAAATACTGCTATTGATAAATTATTAGCAGCAAACACAACCTGCCATCACCACAACAGTTAATGAAGTGAATATACTCACCAGTAATTTTCCCATTTTCCAGACCACATCCTGAACATGTTTGTGAATTGTTCATCGATTCCTGAGTGCAATTTTAATTCAATGGATAGTGATTGCAAGTCATTTAGGGCCTTCGTTAGAGATCCATCAGGTGCTGTAATTTTTGTAAGTAAAAGAACAACAGGCCTCTCCAAAAACACCACACAACCATTCTTCTTTTGCTAGGATCATATCCAAAGCTGTTCTATTTTGACAAGAAATAATTTCAACATCTTGTTTACACAGCCTTCAGCTGTCTCTCCTGTTTTGCCGTGGTGTCATTTAAAAGATTAGAATCGGTTCTAACAGGAAGCAGTTTGTATTCTAGCAGACAGATCAAATTCTTTTATAATAATCGGCTCATATTTTCAACCGCATGGCTGCATTTCTGCCGCAGAAAAACATCTTGCTGAGCTGATTACTGACGTGGAGAAAAAATACACGGACTCTTTCATCATAATACTGGGAGATTTTAACAGCGAAACCT
>JAHUTJ010060423.1:0-10327 GCA_036250325.1 Characodon lateralis
CTAGCTTCATTTTACAATAAGGTGCTGTGGACTGATGAAACAAAGATTGAGTTGTTTGGTCATAACAAGGGGCGTTATGCATGGTGGCGAAACAACACAGCATTCCAAAAGAAACACCTTCTGCCCATTATGCTTTGGGACTGTGTGGCCAATGCCGGTACTGGGAATCTTGTTAAAGTTTTGGCCCACATGAATAACTCAATATCAGCAGATTCTTTAGAATATTGTTCAAGAATCAGTCACAAAGTTGAAATTATGCCGGAGATGAATATTTCAACAAGACGACGGCCCAAAACATTGCTCTAAATCTACGTAGTCATTCATGCAGAGGAACAAGTACAATGTTTTGAAATGGCCATCCCAGTCCATAGACCTGAATATCATTGAACATCTGTGGGATGATTTAAAACAGGCCGCCACGCTCAGGGACCATAAAACATAACTGAACTGGAAATGTTTTGTAAGGAGGAATGGTCCAAAATACCTTCACTTAGGATCCAGACGCTCATTAGAAGCTATAAGAAGGGTCTAGAGGCTGTTATTTTTGCAACAGGAGGATCTACTAAATATTGATTGATTGATTTTTTGTTAAGGTGCCCAAATGTATGCACCTGGCAAATTGCACATTGTTGATCCAAGTAACCTAATTTCACTACTGAAATATTACTGTGTCCATCAGTTGTTTGATATATCAAACTGAAGTAGCTGAGCCAAACACCTAAAGATTTAAAAATAAAAATATTTTAAATTATCAGAGGTGCCCAAACCTTTTCATGTGACTGTAACTTCCATTGAATACATTTAAGTTTTTGGTTGCAACAAGACAAAATGTGGGAAAGTTATAGAAGTAATACAACTATATAATAATGCTTAATAGCACGTTACTATAACACATGCTCATGTTTTTTTTTGTTTATTATCAATCCACAGTTTCATTGAGAGCAACAAACTGGAGACGACATCTAAATATGCCTTCAGAGGACTCCGGGACTTGACTCACTTGTACGTCCTAAACTTATTTAAGAACCTTTTGTGTTCTTACATTTTCTCTCTGCATTTATTGCGTATTCACTCACTAGAGCTGTTTTCCAGGTCTTTGGCAAACAACAACATAAAATTCCTACCCAGGGACGTTTTCATTGACCTGGACTCGCTGATAGAGCTGTAAGTTCACTACAGGTTTTACAAATGCTGTTAAAAGTCATAACATGGCTGTTTTATTTCTGCAATGACTCGCATTGGTTCTGCTGTGCAGGGACTTGCGAGGCAACGCCTTTGAGTGCGACTGCAGAGCCAAATGGCTCATGATGTGGCTGAAGAGCACCAACGCCACGGTGTCAGATGTCGTGTGTGCCGGACCGGAGGACATGAAGGGCAGGCGCCTCAATGACATGAGCAGCCTGCACGATGAGTGCATCTCGACGGGTAAGTACCAACAGAGCTTTGTTGCCGACAGCGGTGTCGGTCGACTCAGCAGGATCAATCTAGGAAAAAATCGCCTCATGATTTCACTCACCTTTCCACAGATTTTGTCGTTCATCAGTCTGTGGCGTCCGAGTCACTGTCTATTGACACATTCAGCTTCAAGAATGATGTCTATGTGACTATTGCTGCTCCCAGCACAGACAGCTGTATGGTTCTACAATGGGACCACATTGAAATGAACTTCAGGACGTATGACAATATCACAGGTAAAGTAATCTCTTCACCCTGCAGCCAAAAATGTCCAAAGTTACTTTTATTGCCGTTTCCCCTCCAAAAAGACACGTTTTAAGGCTGATAAACTTATATTGTTCTTTATTTCAATGTGCCTAAACAGAAGAAAAGACAAATTCCTTTAAGCGTATCATTCAATTTCAACTAATGTGGCCTGCATAGTTCTATGTTTCGCTTATTTTAAAAGGACCATAGGTTAAAGGAATATCAAAATAAGACCTGATGCATTAAAGTTGTCTTTTTAAATATAAAGATAATTAGATTTTCTGTATTTTTCATCAAAGTTACAACAGTAGAAGGTCACACTGAAAAGTTTTGTATGTTCCATTCTCAGAAAGTTGCCCACTGGAAAATCATAGGTGGGGCACCTGCTTCTACAGTGCTTTCTAAAAGTATTTACATCCCTACAGATTCTTCATATTTTCTTAAATCACATTTTCAAATTCTTATCTAACCAGAGCACCTCCTTCCACATGTTTGCTGTCTCCCCTATATGTCTTGTTTTACATAAAGTTGTGGACTGTGTAGGTAATTTTTGTCCTGTCTCCCACCCGAGCTGCAGATAACTGCAGCTCCACCAAAGTTGCCGTAGGCCTCTCTGCTGCTTCTCTAATTAATCGCCTCCTTGCCTGTGAGTTTAGGTAGACAGCAATGTCGGGGTATGGCTGCAGTTGTGCTATACTGTTTTCTTGTTTGTTCATAGTTTGGTGACTTCTGAACTGACGTCCCTGGATAGCACTGGTTTTATTAAGGGGTATCAGATTATAGAGCCTCAATACAAATGTAAGCCACATTTCAAATGTTTATTTCATTAATTTGTGCTGATTGGCCAGTAAGATCAAAATGAAAGACATTGTGAGTTCAACTGGCATGAATAGGTTGAAAGGTTTACCTCCATTTCCAGTGCCAATCATCATGTGCTCTTCAGTAAAAAAAATGTCTAATGCAAATGTGACAACAGTTTTAAGGTTAATTAAATGGCACTTTCATAAAATTCTCTGATTTTTTTTAAGATGATTGAAGTATTAAAGTTCACCTTAGAATGAATGCTTAGGGTGTTTTCATATCTAAGGTGTTTAGTCTGTATAAAACAAACTAGTTTGTTTCCACCCTCGGTGCAGTTTGATGTTTTGGTCCGCAGCGGGATGCGGACCAAAACATCATTACAGAGACGGTTTGGTGCGGTTCTAAATTAACTCTACTTTAACATAGAGCTGTTCTTTAATGATGTGAATGTCAAGCCAAGCCAGCTTTATTAATAAGAATTTTAACAGCAGGTACTGAATTCAGTTCAATTCAGTTTTATTTATATAGCGCCAATTCAGAACATGTCGTCTCAAGGCACTTCACAAAGGGTTTGGAATGGTGTGGGTTGTTGGGAAGGTTGGAATAAACTACTGAGTGTTAGAGTTTGGCCATATTTAAATGGGCTATGTGTAGGAGCACTAAGTCAAATATTAAACTGATAAAGTGTGTCCATCTAGAGCCTACTGGTGGCCATTGTTATACAAAAAAACCACAACATTAGGGATACCTCTCTTTGTCAGATTGATTATAACCATTGGAAAAGAGAAGGGGTCATACAGGTAGCAGAAATGGAGGGTGTGTTTGCACCTCAACCATAACTGAGCCGGTTTAGGCTAAACCTGACTCCCCTTTACTCCGTCCAACAGGGAGGGAGGAAGGCAGAGTTAAAAATAATTGTTGAGTGTTGTTTCCTGTTGCATTGTGTGAAAGGTAAGTAATTTTAAAATGGGCTAAGTCAATTCAATCGAATCATATAGATTTAAAGTCAGGCACATGCATTCCAATTAATCCTAACCATTAAACAGTGCAGTCAGATTCAGTTATTTATTCAAACTGGATAAAAAGTTTTCCTATTTAAGGAAACCCAGCAGATTGCATCCAGTCAGAGATTTGTAGCATTCACTCCTCCTGGATGAGCATGTAGAGACAGTGGACAGTCACTGGTGTTGACTTTGCAGCAATCCCTCAAACCGAACAAAATGTTATGGGATTCGATCCAACAGAAACACCAGGTGGAAGCTGTAAGCTTGAGCCAAAAAACCTTCAAACTAGTAAACAAAGGCAGTGCATCTTTTTCATTAGGCAGAAAACATAAAGCCCTATGCAACTTTTAAGACATATTCTTAAAATCATTCGGTATACTTCTCTGATCATTTTGCCTGAAATAGTCCACAGAGTAGTACCCAGCCTAAGGGTCAGATGAATCTGGATTAACACTGAAACAATGAGAGTTAGCTACTGCATTTAAGATATTACCTGCCTGTAACCTTTTAGGAGAACGACTCTTCAGAAAAGCTGAACTATCATTTTAAGCAAATGTCTCACTGATACCTCAGTTGAGTTTAATTGTTAATGTGCTCTTCTGTTTGCAGGTCAGTCCATTGTTGGTTGCAAGTCAGTTATCATCCAGGATGAGGTTTACGTCATTGTGGCTCAGCTGTTTGGTGGTTCCCATATTTACAAGTTTGATGATGACCAAAGCAGGTTTAACAAGTTCCAGGACACTGAAGTGTCCAAGATCTCCAAACCCAATGACATTGAGGCCTTTCAGATTGGATCAGACTGGTTCTTTGTTATTGCTGACAGCTCCAAGGCTGGCTTGTCAACCCTCTACAAGTGGAATGATAACGGTTTTTACTCATACCAATCCTTGCATGAGTGGTTCCGTGACACAGATGCAGAGTTCCTGAACTTAGACGGGAAGGCTCATCTAATCCTGGCAAGTCGCTCGCAGGTTCCAGTGATCTACCAGTGGAGCCGGAACAACCAGAAGTTCATCCTGCAAGGTGATATCCCCAGCATGGAGGATGTAGTAGCGGTGAAACACTTCCGGATCAAGGAGGAGCTCTACCTTGCCATGACTCGCTACATTGGTGACTCCAAGGTCCTAAAATGGGGACCCAAACAGTTTTCAGAGATCCAGGCAGTACCGTCCCGAGGCTCCATGATCCTGCAGCCGTTTTCGTTCAAGGATCGTTACTACTTGGCTTTGGGAAGTGACTACACCTTCTCACAAATCTACCTGTGGGATGACGACAAGAAAGTCTTTGACCGTTTCAAGGAGGTGTACATCCAGGCACCGCGCTCATTTACTGTGGTCTCCACTGACCGCAGGGACTTTATATTTTCCTCTAGCTTCAAGGGGAACACGCAGATCTTTGAACACATCATTATTGACCTGGCCTTGTGAGGGTCATGCCTTATTGTCCCTCATAGAACCAAATGTCTTCCATTCAAAAGATAAGTGACTGAAAAAAGGAACAAGACTTTAAAAATGGGTAAATTCCATTAAATTTATTGTCATAACTCATATTAGAGCTTGGTGAAGCATTAGATTGACTTGTTCCTAACAGATGTCCATCTTGATAGATCCATGAGCTACAATAACTCCAAGAATCTTTACTTTTTCTCTGATTGTTGCCAACTGAGGACACAGTAGACATGTTTGCCTCCTTCATGACTTTAAGGCCTGTGATGTACATTATGCTGTCCTTTCAGAGTAGAAGTGCAATGCTCTGATGGACTTATAGTGCCTCCTCCTGGCCACGATGAAGTATCACACCCTGTTTTTCCTTACAGGGAATCTCTTGAAAGCACAAACCTTTAACAATTATGGCTGAGATCTTAGAATGTAGCTGATTAGTGGAAACATTACTGTAGGTGCTATTTGCTGTAATATACACAGCAAGTTAATTAAATGTTAATAAATGATTGTTTCAAGAAGTAAAATATAAAGTTCAGGATATAGATGATTCCACCTCAGATAAAGTTACTTGGATGGAGAGGTCTCATTTTGTTCCAACTTTAGATAAGAGGATGTGTGTGTTTATCAGGTAAATCTGACATATTTTCAAGTCTAAAAAAGGTTTTTTGGTTTGTGACATAAGATTTTTTTAAGCATCTGAAAGAAAAAAAGAAATGTAAATATATCCAGTGAAACTGAGAGCTTTACTCTTTTCTGTTCTTTAAAAAAAACTGAATGTTGACCTCTTACCAAGTGTACATATAATTAGGACTGCAATGCCACTACCTGTTCTCAAAAGTCTTGCACTTACTAACAAAAATCTGTTGTTACTGCAGCCTGCAACAGCATGACGTTTAGAAAAGGAATAACTTATTTTTAGAGAAACCTGACAAAGCCTTTAAAGTGCTTTAAAATGGGATGAATTGCGTTGCAAGTAAAAAATGAAATATGCAAGCCTTATAATTCTTTCGTAAGATCCTGTTTGAAGCTTATTGAATGTTTCTCTTAAAAACTGGTGTACATTCATTGAATTGAGTATTGAAATAAATGTGAAAAGATATGATTGTAAAGATGTCTTATCATTCACTGATCTAAAACTGGGAAATTATTTTCTGTCCACTTATACTCTCTTTTAAGGGGCAGAATTATTTTACTTTATAGACAAATGTAAAAATGTTGCTTCTATTAATAAATTAATTTAAAAAAAAAATTTTATAATAAAATAATTCAACTGAGTTTATCAAAACCATCTGTTGTAAACCCTTTTAGAGCAGCAAGATCCACCAGCAAGCTTCGTACTTGGTGAAGCTGTTGTAGGACCTAAATGCAGACATTAACATGGGAGGATCATGATGAATGGAGTATTTATTTAATGAAAGGCCAGAAACTATACAACAACACAAAAAAATCTAACGAAACTCAATGATAGCAATGACATAAAGAAAAAAAACATGACAGGAAACAGAACACATTGGACAACAGAAAGCGAAAGGCTAATAGATGTTGGGAGGGAATGTGGTTATTGGAACAATACAAGCAGACACTGGGGGATAACCAGTAAACATGGAACAATTAGAACTACATTCAAACACAAATTTAAAAAAACAGCTATATATCCAATGTCCACAATAACGCAAAGCAAAAGAACAAGGATTCAGTTAAAACCAAACTCATAGTGCATAGAACTATAAAACAAAGTCAGTTGCACAGAAATAAGTGTTTTATGGGAGCAGCTGCTGCACTCTAAACAAATGTGCCACAGTATAATTATTAACAAAGCTGTATAGACACGTTTTAGATTAGCAATTGCTATCAGTATATCACTGCTGTCACCAGAGTTCTCTAACAAACCTCTGAGGTCTTCACAGAACAGCTGGATTTATATTAGATTAAATTACACAAATGTAGACTCAAATTACTAATTAGGTGACATATCAAGGCTGTTGAAAACACTGGATTTTTTAAAGAGTAAAGGGGGTTAGGGTTACTTTATGTGAGGTGGTATTGCCAGGATGTGCTGAGTAGGAGCGGACCCAAGCGGAAGCAGGAGAACTGGAGTGGCATGGTGAGTCGAAGGGTTTTAATAATAACAGAACAGGGAACTTACAAAATGGAACTTAGGCAGAGTTACAGGCAGGAACACAGAGGCATTGAACAGGGAAGTTAGCAGTTGAATCCAGCAGAGAACAATGAAAACCAGAGGGTATAAATACTAGGGTATGGAGGAGAATGGACCAATGGACAAGGAAGGTAATTGTGAGCAGCTGGTGGGATATAATGCATGACAACTGAAGGAGGGAGTGTAATTAACTCAGATAATCAGGGAGTCCAGGGAAATAACAAACATCTAATCGAACAGCAATAAGTAAACAATGGAACTAACTAAAGAGCATAAACTGAGACGAACCAGATGTACAAGGAAATACACACTAAAACATCTGACACAGGAATCGCAAAACGTTGTTGGACACCAGACTCACTGGTCCCACTGATGAACGTTCACCCCAAAATCAACAACCACAGTGAGAAGGTGCTAAGGCAGTTGGATGTGACAAGCTTTGTTTTTTGTATTATTTAGTGTAATTAGTAACAAACAAGAAGGCTAAGAAGGAATATGTGTGTGTGACTTTCTTGCAAAGTGTGCATTGAGCTCTGTGTGGGTGTAATGCACTGTTTTTGTGTTGTACGTGCATCATGCGCATTTTACCTGTATTTGTCTGGGTCGGGTGCAATGTTGCTGGTTTTGTGTGTCACGCAAACAATGGCATCGGAGTTGAGGTTATGTTTCTGTTGGTCAGGTGTGGTAATGGTTTTGTGTGTACCCTCCAATAAAATCCTGCAGGTGCCTGTGATTCAGTCCAAATTTAAGATTAAACAAAATAACATAGAACGTCTTCTAGTAATAACTAGCTTCTTTAAAAAGTTACTCACCAAAACCTACAGAAAACTTTCAGAAGTGTATTTAACAATCTCACTTCCTATCAGTAAATGGGATGATTTGTCTATTGGTACAAATATTGACTATTGGAGTAAAATTTGCATAAACACTTTTGACTCAAAATGCCAACCTTCAGCTGATACAGTACAAAATCCTTCATACATGGTTATAGATTAGCAAAATATTAGACTTTGTTTCTTTGGAAAGAATGTCTGCTTGTAAGAAAAAACAACAAAATAACTTAGAATTGGTTTGGTCTCCAAAAATTGAATATATCACCTTGTGGCATGGGGAATATGGGCATTGCCATCTCTGCATTGGAGGCTGGGGAGTATTAGCATGCTGGTGTTGGGGCACCGATGGCTCCCGGAGGTGTGTTGGGCTGGTTGAGGGCTGCTGGGGCTGTGCTGGGCTCTGGTTTGTGTCCCTCCGTCTAGACTTTTCAGGTACTGGACCCCCAGAGTAAAATACAGTGTCCCTCCTATCTCGGTCCCTCCTGGTTCCGACTGCTGCGCCAAGACGGTGCCTGCCATGGGTGATGCTGTTTCAGCTGGCAACAAATTATTTAACCCCAACTGGTGCAATGAGTTGCTTGTCATTTCTTAAACAACCATGTCGAAAGACACATCCTGTGGTCGTGGAAAAGATGTCAGTCTGTTTCAGAAGGGTCAAATCATTGGCATGCATCAAGCAGAGAAAACATCTAAGGAGATTGCAGAAACTACCAAAATTGGGTTAAGAACTGTCCAACGCATTATTAAAAACTGGAAGGATAGAGGGGACCCATCGTCTTCGAGGAAGAAATGTGGCCAGAAAAAAATCATGAATGATCGTGATCAGCGATCACTTAAACGTTTGGTGAAATCAAATCAAAGAAAAAACAACAGCAGAACTCCAGGCTATGTTTAATAGTGAAAGTAAGAACATTTCCACACACACAATGCAAAGGGAACTCAAGGGACTGCAACCTAACAGCTGTGTATCCTTACGAAAACCACTAATCAGTGAGGCTAACCGGAGAAAAAGGCTTCAGTTTGCTAGGGAGCATAAAGATTGGACTCTGGAGCAATAGAAGAAGGTCGTATGGTCTGATGAGTCCAAATTTATCCTGTTCCAGAGTGATGGGCACATCAGGGTAAGAAGAGAAGCAGGTGAAGGGATGCACCCATCATGCCTAGTGCCAACTGTACAAGCCTGTGGGGGTAGTGCTATGATCTGGGGTTGCTGCAGTTGGTCAGGTCTGGGTTCAGCAACAGTATGTGTTCAAAGAATGAGGTCAGCTGACTACCTGAATATACTGAATGACCAGGTTATTCCTTCAATGGATTTCTTCTTCCCTGATGGCGCATGTTGGGAATTGGGAGTGTCTTTCCTGTGCTTGTCCACCAGAGGTCCTCCTGGAGCCACTGCTGACTCTTCTACAGGTGTTCCAGATCTTTGGCTGATTGTGCATACCTGGGAGGAGTATTTAGCAGCCTGCCACCAGTCCTTCGTTGCCTGAGCGTTGTTGCCCAAGTGGTAATCACCAAGCCAGAGAAACTTTGTCAGTCTGACCTGAGCCTGCGCTAACCTAGTTTGTTTTTCAGTGCTTCCGGCTAGTAACCTGTGAGATGTGGGCTATTACCTTCCTACCTGGACTTGGACATCCTGCACTCTCTACTACTGTTTGTGATTTTGGATTATTCATCTCAAAACTGTGGTTCGGTTCCTAACCTTCCTAACTCCAGCCTCTGTGAGAACTCTGGCCTGCTCTGGACTGTATTATTGGACAAGCATTCTGGATCGCCTGACTCCCTAGCCCAGAGGTATGGTTCCCCTGTGTATCTCTGCTCAGTGATCAAAGTAAGCTAACACCTTGGACTTCATGGATATTACTTCTTCCTGACCTGAACTAATTAATACTTCTCTCTTCAGAGAAGAACCTGCCAACAATTGTTTCCGGTGGAACTCTACTTTGTATTTGTAAATAAACCTTTGAACCTCGTCTGGTCTCCTGAGTGAGTTTTGCATGTGGGTCAAACAAATCCATAAAACAATGACAGTGCGGGCATATTCCAAGATGATGGATTCATCGGGCTCGAATTGTGAAAGAGTGGTTCAGGGAGCATGAAACGTCATTCTCACACATGGATTGGCCACCACAGACTGCAGACCTTAACCCCATTGAGAATCTTTGGGATGTGCTGGAGAAGGCTTTGTGCAGCGGTCAGACTCTACCATCATCAATGCAAGATCTTGGTGAAAAATGAAAGCAAGACTGGGTGGAAATAAATTTTGTGACATTGCAGAAGATTATCGAAACAATGCCACAGCGAATGTGTGGTGTAATCAAAGCTAAAGGCGGTCTAATGAAATATTGGAGTGTGTGAGACTTTTTTTTTTTTTTTTTGCCAGCCATGGTG
>JAHUTJ010060424.1:0-10325 GCA_036250325.1 Characodon lateralis
GCAAACCAAGTCTTGTCTTTTTGATCATGCCATGCCTGTCATGCCTGTCCGTTTGTTTTGTTCCTGCCTCCTGCTGAGTGTGAGTTTTCGTAATTAAACCTTTTTTCACTTACCATCACTCTGCCTGTTAATTTTTATCCTTCATTATTATCATCTTCCTCATTTAATATTACTATCATCATTTATTATCAGAATAATTAGTGGAAGTCCTTGTAAAGCTGGTATTTTCCCTTGCTTTAGTTGGCCACACTGGCTCCTAACACCACCGTGGTTCACTTACCTCGTGATGTTTTGGCTCTAAAGTCTCAGGAACCCTTAGAGCGTTCCCAGGTAGCATGATGCTCCTCGTAGATTTAACTTTGCCATACCGGTAGCTGGGCATGGGTGGAGGGAGGGTGGTGCACCATGCTCCCCCAGGTTAGGGACTGTGAATTGGGCCAACACCCTACACACACAAAAAATTATGTTACAGAAACGCAGGCAAGAACGTGGCAGCAGACATATCAAACGAGTCCTTAACAAGAAGGCGTCTGACCGGAGGTCACAGCAGCGGTTTAATGTTCTCTGAAGCAGAACGTTCAACATCGGGACATGGAACTTAGGGGCCATGTATGAAGCAGAAAAATGGATTCAGACGACCTAATTAATCCCAATGAGCGATTTATTTTTAGTCTACCAGTCCTCCAACATGCATCCTCTAATCAAAATCATCAATTACTTAAACAAAAACACAGTATGAGCACAAAATGGAAAGAAAGCCTAAGCCACAGCAGATAGGAGAAACATTCAGCAAGACCAGATGATACTGATCACAGGAAATATGCTGCAGTTTTGATGACGTAAGAACGAAAACTCTCCCCTGTCTGCGGCAGAAGATATCCTGGCACACTTTATGGTCAGGGCACACTATCATCCCTTCACATTCCTTTTTGTACCAGACTTTAGGTACAAAAAGGGAGCCGTCTGCCACCGGAGGTTACGTACCAACCATGTTTTAACAGCTTAAAAGGCCTTTTTATTATAACCAATTTGAAAACAGTCGATTTAAAGTAATTTCAATAATCTATGTGATTATGTGACTACAGTACAAAATATCTAGCAGCAGGATGATCGCTTATTTTGTCTTGATCAGGGGTCATAATCTGTCATATTTCACAACTGACCCAAACAGGGATCAGAACCAAAATCGGTGGAAACAGGGGAAAACATTTTCAGAAAATAATATTGAATACAATTAACATAAGATTTGAGCATTTTATTTACCCATAATTCATTAGAATGTACCAAGAAAAAAGGTGATACTACCTTGTTGATGCTGTATAATAAACAAAGTGATTAACAACATTCTGCTGGTTCTACAGTCATGTTAAAGGAAACTAAACCCCCTTTCAGTTCCGATTTTAAAAAGCGGTGTAAGAGATTGCAATTTATTTTTATTTTTTAAAAAGAGATAGGTTGGTTTGGATAGTTTGGTTCTAAAAAGAAATAAAATATTCCTTACTCAGGTTGTTTCTTCGATGATCCAAAACATTTAATCGTGACAGAAAAACAAAAACAGAATAACTCTGTGGGGAGAGGGTACTTATGAGTGACCTACTTTAGCTTGATCTTATAGTGTTTCCTATGATATTTACTCAAACTGAAGCCATCTCCGAGCATCTGTAGGTGTGTGTTCAATGTTTTTAACACCGTGAGTGAGTGGTGGGGCAGTAGGACCCTGGGCTGCTGCTGCTGTAACAGTAAAACAGGCAGCTGGCAGGAAGGAGGAGCCTGAAATAAAACCAAACAACCCTCCACACCCTGCAGAGTCAGAGAAGTTCGTCCGCATTCCTGTCCAACAAACCCGAACACATCTATACCACAGAGAGAGAGAAAGCTGGGAGGAACCACTTCCTGAGGCTGGGTAAGTGTCTGCAGACAGATTTCTCTCTGGGTTCTCCTCAGACGTTGCTGCCTTCATGCTGCTTTCTGTCTGTATGCATTCAATCAGGAGTTTGGGAAGGGCCTGACGAGGGACTGGAGACCAGAACCACCCCATCATCACCATCCTCACCCTGCCAGGTGTTGTATTTCCTGACTCATCCTCTTTGTCACCTCCAGACCTCTCTCAGAGTTTCTCCACCCGTTCAGAAACATCTCGGTGACAAGTGGGAAGTATTTTACCACTTTCAGTTCACTCTGTGCTTCTTTAGGTTACAATGCAGTCACAACGAGTTTTATCTGAATCTGGCGTTTCAGCTGAAAGAACCACAGTTTCCTGAAGAATCCAATGCAGAACCGAAATCCCGGCTTGGCTGCAAATGAAAAGTTTGTCCAGGCTTGCATGCAAATCTACATGGCTTCCCGTGTTGTTATATAGGGACAGATGATGCAAATGGCAAAATGAAAAATGAAAATTAGGACTGTTATATGACTTTATGCAAATATGTAATTAAAGCAGCCAAACATTTTAATGTTGTCTCTCAGATGGGCTAACTGCTTTTATTATAGGCAGGTGAAACCATCTATGAATGGTTATAGACTGGTTATAGCCCAGTTATGACAACAAAGGGAGGCTTGTGATTTTGCTGCTGGAATAAAATTATTTTCTGAGCAACTTTCTGTTGTTTTTTTTTTTTTTTTTTACTCCAGAATAAGTAAACGTATAGTGACTTGGGTTCTTTCCTTTTATTCATCTACACTGTAAACATAACATCTGCACTTTCTGTACTGCTCCTACTACTGCATATTAGTCTCACTGATAGGTATTCTTAAATACTTACACAAATGACCGATTTAAATGTCTCGTTCTTAAAAGAAATGATGGCATCAGTGGATATAAATAGAATCTGATAAAGTTTCCTCTCTAAAGGTCATGTACATCAATTTAGCAAAGAACAAAGTTGGTTTTCTTCCACTTTTAAACAGCTCTGACCGTAAGTCAGGAATTTTATGTAACAGAACACCAATTAGTTCATAACTTTTACATGGTTTTCAAATACAAATAAAACTGGGTTGCCCGCCTGAACCGTGTTTCACTAGAATTGCAATTCTTCTTAGAAAACTGCTTGAGCAGAGTCAGATTAGACTGACTATGAGCATCAATTTTCAAGTCTCGACCCAAATTCTCAATTGGATTTAGGGCTGGACTTTGACTAGGTCACTCTAACTGCTAAATATGTTTTTATTCAAACCGCTTCACTTTTTCTGAAGCGGCTTGTTTAATAATGTTCTCCAACAAACCCCTGAGGCCTTCAGAGAATATACTGACCTAATAAAGACCGTCATGCTAAATACAGAAGCCCAAGAAATATAAAAGCTTTTGGAGCATTTTCCATCTACAGCTATGCACTACTTTGTGTTGCCCTGTCACATAAAATTCCAATAGAATACATTAAAGTTAGATGGTATAATGCAACAAGGCTACACCCTAATATGACTACATACATAACATCTGTATAGCACTAAAGGGGCTTGCATTAATGTAAAACAGACGGAGGTTAACATGTGTACCCTTAATAGGGTGAATTATGCACAATTTCAACTTTCTTTTTCACGGTCTGACAGCAGGAACAGAAAAATGTCATGAAAACAACTTTTTAGGGAATTCAGCCATCATAAAAAGCAGTTTTTTCCCCGGGACCAGATTGGCCCATCATGGTATAATTAACATGCCAACTGACGCCTGATGTCATCCAACAGCATTTAATGTGATTTCAGAAGACTTTGGGGAAATCTGGTAATTGAATTTGCTTTAGTTTAGGGTGGACCTTTGAACTTCTAAAATAAATTGAAGTGGTACACGATGAAAGATATTCAGTTCTAATCTGTGTGATTTAGGCTTTTAACTTGTTGTGAAGATAAACACTGACATGTCAGTGCTGCTCTTCTAAAAATGTTTGCTATAGAAGACCAAACAGCCTTGTTGGAGAATAATGATGGAGGTACAAGTTTTCATTTTGGTTATCCTTTGTTCCCAGTCTCACCATGAATAGGGGAGGCGATGATGAAGGTGTACCTGGTGGCCTAGGTGAACCAGCCCAACAGCTGGGTGGGGAAGGTGCAGGTGGGAAGGCGCCGAGCAAACTGACCGCCCACTCCTTTACACCAGGCTGGACCAAAGTCAGCTGCACCTGCTGTGTCTCGGAGCGGGTCGAGCCGCTGGTTGTGGTGAAGCTCGGACAGAAGGTCATCCCTGAGACGAAGCGCTGGCTCATCAAACTGATTGGAGCTCCCCAGAAGGATGGAGGTATGGTCTCGGTTTACAGCAGCTCCCTGAAGCAAAGAAAACATGGAGCAGATTAAATGTTTATGAGTAACAAATCAATCGAACCGATGAGTGGTTTCCAGGAACAGGCTGCATATTTGCATTTGCATCAAATTGTTTGCAGGATTCAGTAAACAGTCAAACAAACTTGTTAACATTAGGGTCCTGCTTTAAAACACACTTACTTTATGGTTTGACTCCAGGTGCCGGGTTACTGGCTCACCCAGGCGAGGATGCCACTGGTAACATCATCGTGTTGTCTGCGCCGCGCTGTACGTTACTGCGAGCCACAGAGGAGCTGGGGCTGTGTAAGATTTACCGCAACGGTGACATGGAGGCCTTCGCCTACGACGACAGAAAACACTTCAGAGATTCAGGTAGAGTGCAGGACAAACTGCTCATGTTGAACATGACAGACATGTATCCTAATAGAACAGGCAGGGCTTTAGGTTCTTTCTGTCCAACATTTCCTCATACATTGTGGACTCCGCTGCTGGTGACCCATCCAGTATTCCCATTTTAAACACATTCACCTAAACAGGCATTCCCCATTCTCCCAGAGCTTTGATGTTAACATCTGCCCCATACATCCATGATTTCACAACACATTTTGCTTCCTCGTGAACTACTGAAGTGGTAAAATATGCATGTCCTATGAGGTCAAAAGGTTATATTTTCCAACTCACTTTACCATCCTTTAAGGAAAATATTGTAAACCTACATTAATTAGTCTTGTACCTGATCATAACAGCATAACACGCAGTGTAAAACACACAGACCTTAAGGTTTAAAACTCATGGTATCTGATATGTGAGGTTAAGACTGAAGTAGATAACTGCATTCATAAGAAAAAGTAGAAAAAAAATCTTTAAAAGAGCATCTTTTTGCATCCAAGAGTGAAGCACACAACTGTATCAGAATCAACTTTATTGGCCAAGTTTGTGTGAACAAACAAGGAATTTATGTGAGCTCTGCAGAGATGTTAGGTGCCCTTATCCTGACCCTACACTTCTACAAGTCCTGGATGAAGGGAAGGTCAGCCCTGATGATCCTTTCTGTAGTCCTGGACCTGTCAATGATGACCAGCAGCTCCTGTGGAAGGTTGTACTTCTTGAGTAAATGGACTGAACTTGTATAGCGCTTTTCCAGTCATGCAGACCACTCAAATCGCTTTACACTAGAGCCACATTCACCCAATCGCACTCACACATTCATACACTGATACACAGATCGGTAGGCAACTTGAGGTTAAGTGCCTTGCCCAGGGGCACATCGACATATGGCAGGAGGAAGCTGGAATCGAACCCACAACCTTCTGATTGCAAGACGACTACTCTTCCTACTGAGCCACAGTACCAGAGTACAGTCTCTGCCTTCTTACGAACAGTGTCTACATGTGAGGACCATCTCAGGAAAGGCTGGTTCCTAGAAAGCGGAAGTGAACCAGGGCAGACACTGGGTTGTTGAGGATGGAGAGAGGAGGCAGTGTAGTGGGTGTTCTCCAAAACACCACCATCATCTCCACTGTCTTTAGTGGGTTTAGCTGAAGATGGTTCGCACCAGTGGACCAGCCGATCCACCTCCTGTCTGTATGCAGACTCGTCATGGTCCTGGATCAGACCAATGACAGCAGTGTCGTCTGCAAACTTCAGGAGTTTCACAGACGGATCGGATGAGGGGCAGTCGTTTCTGTACAGAGAGGAGTGGGGAGAGGACACACTTGGAGAAGATGGCTTCCAGTCTCACCGGCTGCTGCCGATCAGTCAGGAAGCTGAGCAGGTGGAGGCCGGGACTTTGAGCAGGCTGATCTTCTGGTGGAGGATGTCAGGGTTGACGGTGCTGAAGGATGAGCTGAAGTCTATAAATACAAATATATCAAGCGCTCAATAGGTTTTTGGTAATCATCTTGTTTTGGTACAATCCTGTTTTTTGTCTGACAAACTATGCTGCCTTTACTATTTTATAATCTTTGGTACTTTTACTATACTCTGCTAAAGAAATTAGAACAAAGTGTGTCTTTGCAAGAAACCAAGATCCCATTTAAAACTGAACGTGCCAAGTTTTGCCTCTTAACTTTAAAAGTGAAAATACAAATTCTTGGAATCCGAAGTTGAAGATAATGACTCATCTACTAAGGAAGCAGCAGCCATAATACTCTTGCCAAGTAATTATTTCTGTGCATGTGCAAACAACATCAGGCGTCAACCTAATGACTACTAGTCACTACTAGGGGATGACATTAGTAACCGCATCCAAGTTTTGTTTATCTCTCTAATCTTACCCTCAATGTGCTTCTGTGACTCACCTCAGGTAAAAACAACCTGGCTGGAAACTTCAATAGCCTGCAACCTGCAACAACCCGATGACATCTCCTAAAGATTAGTTATTCACTGAGTTCTTTACAACCAATGGTGGAACCAGAAATGGATGTGGTTTTTGTTTTTTAGGGATTTTGTTCTCTAAATTGATCTTTTTTATTGTTTCTATTTTGTTTGAAGAGGTAAAGTTTTTATGTACACTAAATGTTTTTTCAGTGTATTATTCTATGTGAATATTGCTGCTCAAGTCTAAGGAAACCAGAGCATTTATATGAGGTTCTACACAGATTTAATGTAAAAATGTCTCACTTTTCCAGACTACGTCATCCAGGGTTCCCAGTCCATTATGTTCATTCTAAAATATAAAAAACTAAAGTTCACCATGAATTTTTGTCAGATATTTCTACAATAGGCAGGCTTTTTATTTGGAAAACAGACAGGAAAGAAGGACAAGGGGGAGAAGATAGGGAAGATATTAAGAGACAATGAAGGAATTAAGGAAGAAAATACATGAAAGGAAATATGGAAGGACACAAGTAAGGAAATAAAGAAAGGACAATTTGAAAGGAAAGAAGGACATGTGGAAGGATTGGACAGACACAAAAAAGAAGCAAATATTTTTCCATTCTCTTTTTCCATACTTATCCAGACCTGGAAAACATCATAATTCAAATTCCAAACTTTCACAGACAGCACATGCTATAAGCCAGTCCATTCCTTTAAATACATGGTTACCAATTCAAGGGCTGCAGAATATCCTGCACTTAATACTACTATTAGTATCCAATTTTAAACATGTTTACCTTCAGTACTTCTCTGTACATTTCCTTTTTCTGCATGTGTGTTTTAATGTAATACAGTCATCAACTGGAGGTATTCCCGTGTGTAACAGAAAACATGGAGGTGTTTCTAACGTCGGCAGAGCGACAGTACATCATAAAGTACGAGCTGGACGGTCTGCGGGCCCAAAAGGACCTGAGGATACCCGGCCTGCTCGAGAGCTGCACACTACAGAAGCGAGACAGCATCTGTGAGTAGCCTCATTGTGTTTCATATCAATACAGGGAAAGAAGACACTCACATGCTACTGAATCATTTCCCGTTTCTTCCAACACAAAAGACAATCTACCAGTGTTTGCTTGAAATTAGGTTCCCTGAGACGGATAAGGGTGGTTTTATTTCTGCCTCTATAGCCTGTTGGTGCCTCAGAATTTAACATGCCAACCATAGTGTAAATCTCTCTCCCTGCCAGTCTTCTTTGTCGTACCAACTTCTATGTTCTTCCTTTTTCCCCCGTCCCTGACACCTTCAACACCATTTGTCCATGTATCCATTACACCTCCAAACCATTGGTCAGGCTTGCTTACTTAAGAAAGAATCCAAACTGATTTGTGCCTCTTGTCTACTTTTTATTATCCTGTCAATCTCAGTAAAAACATCTTCAGCAATGCCTTGTGTCTTTTTGCTAAAGCCAACATCTGACAACCATGAATCAATTATAGAAGAATCTGTCTAAGACATTGCACACTTAATGAATATTCTTCACCTGCCTTCTACATTGACTATTGCCTTGGATGGTTGATCCCAAATACTATAAACTCATCCACCCTCAGCACCTCTGCTCAGTGCAGCTTCATCGTTCCACCCATCTCCCTCATATTTACACTCATGATTGTCTTGCTTCTTATCAATATTGATTCATCTTCACTCCAGAGCAAACCTGCACTTCTCTAGACTCTCTTCCACTTGCTCCCGAATCTCACTGAAGATTAGAGTATCGTCTGCAAACAAGAGAGCTAACATACTAACACAAACAAGTGGCACAATGGGAGTTCTGTGGCCTGTGACAAACCAGAAGTGAAACCAGTTAAACTATTGGCCAAACACTTAGTTCTAGGTGGTCAAAATAGGTGTAAAATCCTAAAGTGCTTACACCCACAGATAAGGGGGATTTATCACAATCAAGAACACCAATTAAAAAGTGAAGTATAGGGCAGAAATTACATAAATTTACATTTAACATTTTGAGCTGCAGTTTAACATATTTGATTTCTGATGAGCATTAACAGCTTTTTGGAAACTGACCAAAACACTGCATGTTCCAGATAGGTACAAACCACCCAGTTTGTTCGATGCATCTTTGTCTAAACAAAAGTTCTGGTTTGCTGTGTAGTAACTTCATGTTCTCATGTTACTGTGGGGTGTAAGTGTTTCTCTGATGCAATGAGACTTTGTGCTGCTGTAGGGCAGAAGCTGAGAGCAGCTGGTGTTGTTGTAGACATATTTCCTCTCCACAATCCGGGCAAACTAAAGGATCTTAGTGAAGCGTGGTACTGTGGGAACCAGCTGGCTCAACCACTGGGTATGACAACATAAATATACACTTCTAACAATTTTTGCTACTCACGAGAAGAGTAGATGACCAGATTAAATGACAAAAATGTACCAATAATCTTATACACTTCTTTCTGTCCATTTTCCCAGACAAAGTGAACGAGTATTTTGGTAGCTCTGTGGCTTTCTACTTCAGCTTCCTCGATTTCTACACCTGGTCTCTCCTTCCACCGGCAATACTGGGTCTCTTCATCGCATATTTCTCAAGTAGGTTTAACGAATCGTGTTGATGACCTTATGGCGTAATTAGAAGTTCTACCTTTATGATGAAATCCAATAAATTAGGAAAATAAGCTGCTTGAGCATTTATTACTGTCGTGAAGGTAAACCGTCACAACTGTGCTCATTTTAAAGTGAAAAACCTTTTTAAATTTGTGCAATATGAAAAATATCTTCCTGCCCATTACAGGAGAGGTTCAGAGGGAGATGCTGCAGTCAGTCTCGACTTCTCAAGCTGAGGAAGTCCAGAATGAACCAGAACCTCTTATCAGTGGTCACATGCTGCAGGCGGTGTTCAGCATGCTATGGTCCACGGTGGTTATGGAGCTGTGGAAACGCCGCAGCTCCTCACTGTCGTACCGCTGGGGTACCCTGAACCTCGCCGAACGTTTTGCGGAGCCACGACCGGGTTTCCACGGTGACCTCGGGGTCAACCCTGTGACCGGTCGTATGGAGCCGCTGTTTCCCGAATGGAAGAGGGACCTGCGTATGGCACTGGTGTCTGTCCCGGCGGTGGGGCTGTTTTTAGGTAAGTTTTCCAACAACAGCTTAGTGTCAAGAAAGTGCCTCAGGTGTTTGTCATACCTGTTATGATTCTCCTGCAGGACTGGTGGTTCTTGGAATGATGTGTTTCTACTGGGCAGAGGCCGGGGTGAAGCAGCTGCACAAAGATTGGAACACCATGGTGTCTCAGACTTTACTCTACGTGCCCTCAGTGCTCCATATTGTCTACACAAACATGCTTGCCACAGCTTACAGGACATTAGCCCAGGCGTTAACTGAATATGGTGAGTGACACAAAGAGATCATATACAATGCCTTGCGAAAGTACTCGATCCCCTTGAACTGGTCAACCTCTTGCCACATTTCAGGCTTCAAACATAAATATGTGTAATTCAAATTTTTTGTGAAGAATCAACAACAAGTGGGACACAATCATGAAGTGGAATGAAATTTATTGGATGTGTCAAACTTTTTTAACAAATAAAAAACTGAAAAGTGGGGCCTGCAATATTATTCGGCCCCTTTACTTTCAGTGTAGCAAACTCACTCCAGAAGTTCAGTGAGGATCTCTGAATGATCCAATGTTGTCCCAAATGACTGATGATGATAAATAGAATCCACCTGTGTGTAATCAAGTCTCCGTA
>JAHUTJ010060426.1:0-10315 GCA_036250325.1 Characodon lateralis
TTTGCAAAAGTGTCAATTGCCTGTCTATTTCCATCTCCGAGTTGTCTCGCACTTCCTGTTTTTCCACTTTTGACCTTCATGTACATATGCAGAAATACAAAAATATCTGTTGTCACTGGGCAGAAGTTATCTAAGTCAAACACACACACATTATTAAACATACTTGAGCATAGCAATACAAATCCTATAAGCATAAATATTTTCCAACAATACTCCATGGACTGTGGGGCACATTGTAACCTCATGCTTGTCCATCCACTTTACAAATAAAACGTTATCCTCTCTGATCCATCTAATGTCACCCCTTGTGGCATTTTTGGGGAGATCATTATTGGAGGTTTTTGGAAAACCGGAACGGTTTTTTCTTATTGTGCTACAGGCCCCAATCTTTTTTTTAGACAAGTCTTTCAACAGGGCTGGACTGGTATAAAAATTATTGACAAACAATGTGTAGCCTGAGCCAAGATTGGAAAACAGCATCACATCAATAACAGACGTGTAACTCAGACCATGCTCAGAGAGAGTGTTACTCTTTCCTGTATACACAAAAAAGTTCCATGTATATCCATTAGATGCATCGTCCAGCACGTACAGCTTATACCCCCATTTAGTGGGTTTGTCCTTGTGGTACTGCTTTATTCCTATCCGAGCTTTGGATGCCACCATACGTTCATCTAAACAGATGTTTTTGTACGGATGGAAATGCGTCTGGCAGGCAGTAACAAGCTCAGTGTAAAGAGGCTTTATCTTGAAAAGTCTATCGTAGTTTGGTGGGGGTTTTTTACGTTCATTGTCCTCATCTTCCTGGGGATTACTGAGGTGGAGTGACCAGACAATTGCTTCAAACCTTCCCGGGTCATCTTTTTACCTGGGAATGAGTGATTGTACGGGAAATTCTTTCTCCGGTAATCAGGTCTTTGCAGAATCTTTACCAGTTCTATGTACAATAGTATTGCCAGAAAATTGTAGAACTCCTTGACTGTCAACGGCATCCATTCATATTTTTTTCCAGCCTCCTTTTGCCTTCCAGCATGAAGATTTGTGTTGTCAATGATAGTACTTACAGTTGTTTTGCTGAAAAAATGTTGAAACCACTGCAAGACTGTCCAAGACGCCATCTTTTCCAGAACAGGTCCTGGTTCTCTTGCCGGCACAAAACGGAGTGGATTTGGTGGCGTGTCCTCTTCTTCACGATTTCTCCATCCATCACTGGCAGCAGGTAGAGTGGGAGCAGGTGCACTTTTCCTCTGCCCTCTCTTCTTCGTGGAGACTACCTTTTGGGGCTTGACTGTAGATTCCTGGGGGGGACTGGCAAACACCCTTTGTGTGATTGAAGGTGTACTGGGGAACAAAAGGCAGACAGTCAGTAATTTGCATATATTTTTCAATCAGTTGGGCATAGCAAACCAGATCTTACCTTTGCTTTGTGGAGGACTGACGCTTCAACACATGTCTGCAAGTCGGCAGGTACTCCTCTTCTTCACCACTGCTAGTTTCCTGGGTTGAAGTATATGTGTCATCCTGCAGAGGTGTGAATGTGTCTGCAGCCTGACCTCTATGAAAGAGAAGTGTGATGGTCACTCATTTGCAAATCAATACAATGGTCTGCACAGTAATTCAGATCATTACCTCTGCCATTTGGATGATGCAAGCCTTGCCCTTTTTTCCTCTGTCTCTGGAGTTGTTGACAAATGCATAGGTGGCAGAGTCTCTTCCTCAACATTGCAACACACAGAAGTTAGACGGTACCAGCACTAGATTTATTATCAGTAGAGGAATAAGACAAAGATGCCCCTTATCCCCGTTATTGTTTATAATGGTGGCAGAAATGTTATCTATTTTGATTAAGACCAGTCATACTGAAGGCATTAACGTATTTGGACAAAATATATTAATAAGTCAGTTGGCTGATGACACCACTCTACTTTTAAAGAACAGTGATCAAATTCCCAAAGCTTTACAACTTTTAAACTGTTTTTCTAAAGCATCTTGATTGCAATTAAATATAGATAAATTTGAGATTTTGACCATTCATGATTTTCCCTTGCAACCACTGTATAACATAAGAGTGAGGAAAGAGGTCAAATATTTAGGTATAATAATATGTAAAGATAGAGCAATATCGGAAGAAAAGAATATCTTAAGCAATATAGAAAAATGTAAATCAATTTTAAACAAATGGCTGCAAAGACATATCACTATCTTTGGAAGAATCCTCCTAACCAAAATGGACAGCTTATCCAGATTGATCTACCCAGCATCTTCTCTGCCAATCCCGCCAAATATTATCAAGACTATAAACAAAATTAATCTTAACTATGGATGGAAAAACAAATGTCATTACATTAGAAAGGATGATATGTTTAAAAGTTATGAGGACGGTGGTGGTAATGTCATTGATTTTAGTGCTATGAATGGTGTCTTAAAACTGAATTGGCTGACATCATTTTGTAACTGCTCACAGTCTTTCTGGTTTGCGATCCCTTATTCTATTTTTAAAACTGTGGGTGGAATAAATTTTCTGCTGAGATGTGATTTTGATTATAATAAGTTGCCCATCAAACTGTCAGATTTTCATCAACAGGTTCAATTCAGTTCAATTCAGTTCAGTTCAGTTCAGTTCAATTTATTTATATAGCGCCAATTCACAACACATGTCGTCTCAAGGCTCTTCACAACAGTCAGGTACATACATTCCAATTAATCCTAACCATTGAACAGTGCAGTCAGATTCAGTTATTTATTCAAATTGGATAAAAAGTTTTTCTATCTAAGGAAACCCAGCANTAATCCTAACCATTGAACAGTGCAGTCAGATTCAGTTATTTATTCAAATTGGATAAAAAGTTTTTCTATCTAACGAAACCCAGCAGATTGCATCCAGTCAGTGACTTGCAGCATTCACTCCTCCTGGATGAGCAGGTAGAGATAGTGAACAGTCACTGACGTTGACTTTGCAGCAATCCCTCATACTGAGCATGCATGTAGCGACAGTAGAGAGGAAAAACTCCCTTTTTAACAGGAAGAAACCTCCAGCAGAACCAGAACCAGTGTGAGCGGCCATCTGCCACGACCGACTGGAGGTTTGAGAGAGGTTCTACTTTATTGGAAACTTTTGTACAAGCATAATTTCACTCCACATAATAGCCAATTATGGAAGAACAGGTAAGTTTTGTTTAATAGAAAATCTGTATTTTTTGAAATCCTGTATTTTAAAGGAATCTGTGTTATCCCACATCTTATGAATGAGAATGGGGATCTACTATCGTTCAATGATTTTCGTTTGAGATTTAATCTTGTTTTGATGTCAGGATTTACAACAAACTGATCAAAGCGATACCGACATCTCTTAAATCTATGGTTAAAGAGGATTTGGTTCACTCTCAAACTCTCTGATCTGAGTCGATAGCGTATAGAAAACATAGAGTTTACTGATAAAAAAATGACAAATAAATTATTGAGGGAAATTTTAGAGAAAAGAATGTACCCTGCTCAAGTTAAGCAGCAGTATATTCTTGTTGAGTTTAGTACTGATTTAATATCTAAAATTAAAACAAAATATATATCCTTTCCTTTTCCTCCAAAAGTTAAAGAACTCCACTTCAAAATTTTAAATAACATTTATCCATCCAAAGTTTTTATCAGGATAAGATTTAAATTTGATACTGGTGGATGTACATTTTGTGATGATGAAGAAGATTCAGATCATCTCTTTTTCCTTTGTAATTTCACTCAAGACTTTTGGAGTAATATGTGGAGTTAGCTCCAAGGCCAAGGAATTCAGTTACCAGCTCTCACTTTAACAATGATAAAGTCTGGTGTTTATTTTCAAAACACTAAAGTAGAATTCATTATTAATAACATAATATTGTTAGGGAAGTTTTTCATTCACAGATGTAGATTTTCTAAAATTAAGCCAACTTTTTATTATTGGAACAATTACTGGAAATGTTTTTGTGAGTCTCTTATTTTGGTTAAATGTAAATCTGCTCAACAACTTTGTATGTTGATTAGCAACTTTGATTTGATTTAGGCCCTTATTTATGTATTTATTTTATTTTTATTTTTTTTTCAACTCAACCTGTTAAATTCAACAGTTACTCTGTGTTAACAGTGTTTGCCTGATAATGTTTGTAAATTGTTTTATTCGTTCTTACAATACAAAATAAAAAATAAAAAAAACGTTTGACGAGAAAACGGCAGGTAGGCACGGCTGTGCTGTGAATGGGCCAGAGTGGGACATTAGTACAAGTAATGAGAGCGACGGGAGTAGTGAAAATTCTGAAATTTCTAGTGAAAGGATGAGTTCAAAAAGAGGAAACTTTTCAGCGGAGGCAGGTAAAGGAAAGAAGGGAAGGGGGATAATAAACTGGGCTGAATCTGAAGAAGAAATGGAGCGGGAGATAAAGGAGTTTAAAGTAATTGTCAGATTAAGTGATGAAAAAGGACTGCAGTCAATTAATCCAGTTAAACTATCTACTATTCTGAAGAACCAAGTTGGGAAAATTGTGACTGCAAAAGTTCTAAGAGATGGAAATTTTATGATTATTTGTAACACAGAAGAACAAAGAGACAGAGCATGTAGGACGAAAGAAATAGGAAGGTGAAAAGTGTGAGCCACATAAAAGAAGGAGGAAAATGGCAAAAAGGAGTGATTTGGGGAATACCGGCTGATGTCTCAGTTGAAGAAATAAAATCAAATATCAGAGGAGGGAGAATTGAGGAGGTAAGAAGACTTCAGACTTTTAAAAATGGAGAAAAAAGGAATAGTGAAAGCATTTTGTCAGAATTTGGAGGAAAAACTTGTAGAAAAGGTATATTTAGGATACATGACCTATAATGTAAGAGAGGATGTCCCCCGACCATTGAGGTGCTTTAACTGCCAAAGATTTGACCACACAGCTCAGACATGTAAGGGAAAAAGAAGGTGTGCACGATGTGGAGAAGATCATGAGTATGAACAGTGCAATAAAAGCAGACAACCTAAAGGCTGCAGTTGTGGTGGGGACCACAGTGTGTCATACGGGGGCTGTGAGGAAATGAAGAGGGAGGTGCAGGTTCAACAGAATAGAGTACGAAACAAAATCTCATACGCAGAGGCAGTCAAAGTGGTAAAACAAAAGAAAGAAATTCAGATGGAAAATAGGATGGAGGTAAAGGTAAACCAAACAAATGAAAATAAAGTATATATGGAGTTAAAAAGATTTGTGACATTTATTGCAGGAGTTATAAATGCAACAATGGAAATAAAGTTGAAAACAGAGAGAATTCAGATAATAGTGAAAGCAGCAGCAAATCATCTTGGTATTCATGGACTAACCTGGGAGGAAGTGAGGGATGACCTCAGTGCTCAGGCTGATCAGGAGGCAGCATGGATAGGATAGCTAATATATGGTTGTTGTAATTATGAATATGAATATATTATTTAATATTTAATATAAATATTTTAATATTTTATTAAATAATATTTTGGTCTGTTAAGGGTTGTCCTGTGAATACCAGCCCAGAAATGGGGCTTAATGGTGTTTACTTAGTTTTCAAGTTTAGTAAAATAATATTTAGGGAAATATTATTTTACTAGATTGAAAACTAACAACCTTTTTGGGTAAATGATCTTTAGCAGGCAAGCACGTGTTATTAGCTGTTAGAGGTTAAAGCTAACAAAAGAAGCTTATAGCTTATCATCAGAATCGAACATATACCTTTAAAATACTGTTAATAAAAGGGTTAACATGAGTAAGTGTGGACGGCGCGTTACGGCCGATCTTCTGTGTTTAAAATCACACTTTAAATAAAAAGTTTGCTTTAACTTAAAAAAAAACTAACACAGAAGACACAAACTGAGCACATGCGCTGAGCAGATAATCTGCTACCACTAAGATGGCTGAATTTCAACACAAACAAAACAAAACGTCATAAAACGAAAAATGTTTAGATTATTTCACTCTAAACTATTTCTCTCTGCCCAAAACACAACCTCTTACGTGAACCGTGCTGAGGAAAAGTTGTCTGGGCGACAAAGTTGAAGGAAGCATCCACAGTGAACAAAGGGTTAACTGCAGCTAACCTCCGTAGCTGTGGAGTGGGGCGGTTCATTCTGTCGGCCGGCCAAACTGCACATTACTGCTGTAACCATGGTGATGCAGTTCTGTTGTCCTTCCTTCAGACCGCGAAAACTGCTCCACTTGGCGTCGTAGAGACAGGGTCTCTGCTGGGAACTCTCTGGAACACAGTTTGCTTCTGTAGACCTCAGAGAGAAAGTCAACACTTAACCCTAATCCTATTGAATGAATACTGGATACACAAACAGCAATTCATTCCTTAGTGCATATGATCGCGTGATCGTATGACACTCTTGGATCCAGTTTGAAGAGTTATGTCTATTTGCCCACAAAAAGACATTAGCGCGCTGTGTCCTCCGTCCAGTTCCTCTGGGGACCTGTGTGGAAGAGCTCAGTTTGTTGCAAAAGTGGGGTTTTTATTCGGACAGTGACGTCACGGGAAGTTCGCTGTTCCCCGTTTCTGGCTGTGCTGGAAATAGGTTAATGCGATTTATTTTGAAAATTCCAGAGAAGTTCTTATGTTGTCCCCATGGCTGGGGTCCAAACATGGTCTTGCTTTTACATTGGTATGCAACAAGTCTAATATCTAATGGTCAGGAATTAAAACACTTTAATAAGTTAGTTGATGCCCCAGATGTGATATGGATGCAAGAGACCTGGTTAAAACCCCAATTAGATTTTAGAGAGATTTAGCTGGAATATGTGAGTGGGAGATAGTGCAAGAAACAACAATTGGTAGTGATCATTTTCCAATTTTGTGTAGGATCCATACTAATAAAGAGATAGAAGTGGAGGAAAGGCAGGGAAGATGGGTATTTGACAAAGCTAAATGGGATATTTTTAAATATTTATGTGAAAGACAAAGTGAGGAAGTTAATTTAAATTTAGATGTAGAGGATGTTGAGGGAAAAAGTAGGGAAATTATACTAAGGGCAGCAAAATTGACAATCCCTATGACTAAGGGTAAGCTAAAAATGAGCGGTACCATGATGGACACAAGAGTGGGGTGAAGCTGTAAAAGAAAGGAATCGATCTTTTAGAATATTAAGGAAAACACATAATTTTGAAAATTTTATTAAGCATAGAAGAGCTCAGGCGCAAGTCAGAAAAGTTATTAAAAAAGCAAAGGATAAATGAAGGAATTTTTGTGAAACAATAGGAAGAACAACACCTATAAATAATGTATGGAGAATGATTAAGAAAATCAGAGGTAATAGACAAGAGAGAACATGTTCAATTTTAAAATAGGAACAAGAGACAGCTATAACAAATGAGAAGAAAGTACAGATAATGGCAAACACATTTGCAAAGATTCATAGTTCAGATTATTGAACAGAACAAGGGAAGAGAACGCTATAATCTTAGATAATCAAACAAACATAGGTAATATTATGGATACTCCATTTACCACTCATGAAATGAAGAGAGCAATATTAAAATCAGGATTAACAGCACCAGGAAAAGATCAGATATGCAATATTATGTTAAAGCCTTTAGGAAACCAAATCGAAGATAAACTTTTAGGCTTGTTTAATAAAATATGGGAAGAAGGAAAGCTACCTAGTAATTGGAAGGAGGCAATTATTATTCCAATTATCAAACCAGGAAAGGACCCAACAAATCCTTCAAGTTATAGACCCATTGCACTAACATCAATGTTTAGGTAAGATTATGGATAGAATGATAACTGAAAGGATTACATATTGTGTAGAAAGTAGAGGATTACTGTCAGCACATCAACGTGGGTTTAGAAAAGGAAGAGGTACTGTCATGGTTTGTGTAGCGAAGGACGCCGGAATGCAGACTAGCAGGCAGCATGATTGTAAGTGGAAAAAATATTTAATAACAAAAAACCCACTCACTAGGAGGCAGGAACCGAAACAATAAACAGACAGGCAAGACAGGTAAAACTGACATAGGCAGGCTGGCAAGACAGGCTTGGCGTGAACAGCAAGACATGAGCATGATCCAGAAAACAAGACATAAGCATGATTTGAAATGTTTCCGCGATGAATAACTGAACAGGTGTGTATATATGGAGTGTGAACCAGGTAGAGCAAGGAGACAGATTAGCTTGGAGCAGGTGAACCAGATAAGTTAATTGGCAGAACAAAACATGGCTTGAGCAGAACCAAAATCCAAGGATGCAAACTAATAGAAACAAAACTAAAAAAAACATGAAACTAAAGCATAACCAGACCCAAAAACCAAACTTGACAAAACATGAACAAGACTAAAACATGACCAGAAAAATAAAGGGCGGATACCAGACGCTCAAGAGTCCAAACAAAAAACAAGACGAACAGGGCGGACGGAGAGGGCCACAGCAGGAGAGCCAGAAACAAACACAGAGTTCAGGCGGGCAACCAGGAGGTCGTCCCGAGCAGGCACAGAGTTTGGGCGGTCGGCGGCGAAGGCGTGGAGACCAGCAGAGGCGTAGAGACCATGGCGGCCGGCAACGGCGAAGACCTGGCCAACCCTCGGAGGCAGAGGCGGTGCCTGGCAAACCCTCGTCTCTGGGTTCAGAGGCCAGAACGAGGACAAACTGTTCCTTGAACCCCTCAGGAACAGGGTTCGACGGCGCTTCCTCCTCGAACCCCTCATCTCTGGGTATTTGCTGATGATGGGGTTTTATGGAGAAGGGGAAAAAATTTAACATTAGTGTATGAAAAAATACAAAATGCTATTAAATATGTTGAGAATTGGGGTTATACTTGGGGGGTAAGATTAATATTAGATTATGGATCTGTAGTATATAAACAGGCTGCAAAAACAATGATTCATAAATTAGAGATAATTCAGAATCAAGCGCTGAGATCATGATGTGGGGCTATGAGAACTTCTCCAAATGTGGCTGTACAGGTGGAAATGGGAGAGCTCCCTTTGCATCTAAAATATAAATAAGTTATGATGAATTATTGGGCAAATTTGCAAGGACATAAGGCAGAAAGACATCCAACAGTTAAAACTTTCCACCCGTCCTGGGAAAGTGGAAAGGCAAAAGTAGAGTGTTTTGCTTGGGCAGCAAACAAATGTGGTAAGGAAATGGGATTACAAGGGAAGAGATATAACATTGATGTGCCCTATTCAGTTACACCTTATTGGTTGTTTCCTAGCATTAATGTTGATCTAGATATCCATAAAGAAATGCAGATTTATAAAGATAAGAGGAATTGGATAGATGTAGTACATCATAGAATTGAGAACACATACAGATAATTTCTTGTAATATATACAGATGGTTCTAAGGATTCAGATTCAGGTAAGACAGGATTTGCATATTTTATTCCTGATCTAAACATATCATTGAAACAAAGAACATCAGATCATTTAGCTGTCATTACAGCTGAAATTATTGCAATTCTGATGGCGTTACAATGGGTAGAACAAAACAGAATAGAAAGAGTTCTTATCTGCTCAGATTCACTGTCTTCCTTGATGTCGATTATGGGTTTCTCATCCAAGAGCCATATAGATTTAGTATATGAAATTTATGAAATTTTATTTAGACTTACACAATTTCATTTAATAGTTAAGTTCATATGGATTCCTGCTCATAAAGAAATAGAAGGTAATGAAGTTGCAGATTGTTTAGCCAAACAGTCTTTAAGTCAAGATGGAATTATGGAAATTGCATTTAGTAAATCTGAAATAAAATCTGTTATTAAAAACAAAGTAAAATCAGAATGGCAGAGGCTTTGGGAGGAGGGAACCAAAGGGGGACATCTATTTCAAATACAAAAATCGGTAGGTGAAATGGAAGTAATTGGAGAATATTGGAAAGAACAGTCAAGTCAAGTCAAGTTTATTTATTTAGCACTTTTCAGCAACAAGGCACTCAAGGTGCTGTACATACGGAAAAACATTACAATGATACAGAAAATCAAACAACAGAGGTAATTTAAAAAAAACTAAAAATAAAATAAAGAGGATAAAATAGAATGATGGATAAGAAAATAAAAGGAAAATTGGACTGACAACGTAACTAATAATGTTTAGATGGCCCAGTCAAAGGCCGCTCTAAACAAATAGGTTTTTAATCTTGATTTAAAGCAACTTAGGGTTTCGGCGTTTTTACAGTTTTCTGGAAGTTTATTCCAGATTAGTGGAGCATAAGAACTAAAAGCTGCTTCTCCATGTTTGGTTCTGGTTCTGTGTATGCAGAGTAGATTTGAGCCAGAAGACCTGAGAGGTCTGGGTGGTTGATACACTGACAACAAGTCTGTAATGTATTTTGGTGCTAAGCCATTCAG
>JAHUTJ010060427.1:0-10312 GCA_036250325.1 Characodon lateralis
ACAAATATCACTCTAAAGAAAGTTGAAGACCCTCAGATTCTCAGACGGATTTATTCATGAATTTTGACAAGCAGTCATATTTAATAAATGAGAAGATGTGTTCAGATGAGACATGTTTATCAGATTACACAAACTCAGACACACACAGGCACATCTATATGTGTTATATTTTACAAAATTTCATACCTTAACATGTAAATGTGAGATTAAAATATGACAGTAAAAATCCTTGAATCGTTGAATATTTGTTCTTATAGCTTTTAGTCTAGTAATTTCTTCTATGGTTTTAGTGATGTATGAACCTGGATCCTTTCAGTGCCTTTAGCTTTGTTGCGGACACGTCTGAATGTCTCCACCGTGGGACAATAGAGGGTTTTCTTTTCTATTTTGCATTAAATACACTGAATCAATAGCAAGGTAGCTAAAGACAAATCCCTTCATTTCATGCAGTGTTCTTTATTGCCTGCAAGTGAAATCCAGTAGTTATTGATATTTTGTTCAAACAAATCAAATCATCCACCTCTGTGGGGACCTCGGCCACATTTAACTGAAGATCCAGCAGCTGTATTCTGTGTTTTCTGTAGCTGATTTCTAGGTCTTCCTTTCTGATTCCACGTTTTGTTGAAAGTACACCTTGTACAGCTGTTTCACAGGGAGCTTTAGTGACAGAAAAATATCTACATTTCAGCTGAATGTCTACCCTTCTTGATATTAAGTCATGAGCCAACCTGTCATTAATTGTATATGTTGAACATAGCCAGTGCATGTTGTGTATTTCAGTTGGTAAAGATCAAAGACAACTGGATCTGACCTGATTTAACTGGATGTTTATATTTCATATTTATTTGCTGCCACATCCTTTTTGTGCCTGCTGGGTTGCACCTATAGACACACACACACACACACACACACACACACACACACACACACACACACACTTTGGTTCCTTTGAGTCATAGTAGAAATACTCAATATTACAGTTATTATTATTTGACATGAAAAATTACCCTGGAGTCAGAGAAAATATTACTATTATAATTACCATTACTATTATTATTATTAGTAGTAAATAACTATACTATAGTATTGTTATGTCAGCTGTTCCGTTAGGACCCAAAACGCGATGAGAAACCCGGTTAATTTGCTCCAGACTTCAACAGTAAGTGAAAAGGTTCTGAAAGCTGTTGAATCTCCGTAAGAACACACCTTTCTATAAGCTCTAAACTAAACTAAAGCAAATCGTCCTAAATCAGGCTGAGCTTTGAAGTGTCTGGATCACTGGATCAGTTCGTGTTAATTTTAGTGAGCCCAGAACATTTACCTTCAACTAGAGTCCAGAGCAGAGAGAAGCAGCAGGTAGAAACCCAGAAAGGAGACGTAGACATTCCAGCATGTTGAGGAAGAGAAACTGAACAGCTGAGGTCGGGGTCCAGGAAGAACCTAACCCTATTTGTCCATATCCTGCGCAGTCGGCAGGAAGGGCGGAAACAGCTGTTCTCGCCTCAGTTTCAACCAACTAGACCGCAGTAGGAAAATTTAGCGCGGTTGTTACGTGGTTATTAGAGCACACCGAGAGCGCCTGATAATCCACATGCTCAACATGTGAACTGATCTGGGATCATTTCCACATCATTATGTTTTTGTCTGCTGATAACACAAAAATCCACCTTCCTGAGTACATCACTGAACAGTTGTCTATTCGTTTAGAACAGTTTTGTTGCTAGATCCAAATGAATGGATTATATGAAACGGATCCCAAATATGAAAAAAATAAACACTGAATAAAGTTAAGCCCAACATGACTCCAAACCCTGGCTTATTTACATTTAGGGTGTATTCACACTTGCCACTTTTGGTCCGCTTTAACCGGACCAGAGTTCGTTTCCCCCTTTGGTCCGGACCAAATAACCGGACCGAGACCCACTTTTTGAGGTGGTCTCGGTCCGCTTCCAAACGGACTCTGGTGCGGTTCGCTTATGGTCTGAATACAAACCGGCCCCGATCCGAACCAACTACAAAAAGCGTACGTCTCTTTGGACATAAAAAGCCACCGTAGCCGGTAGCAAAGGTGTGTGTTGTAAGGTAATCCTACCTGATAAGCTGTGTGTTGCTTAGCAACGCTACCGGCTTGTTGTGGGAGGAGGCACGTAGAGAACGTCAGCGTTCAGCACGTTTTCTCCGACGTGGTTCCAACATTATAGATGGAGCGTCTCAAAGTGTGAGTTGAATGAGCTGCTCTTTACTCACAATAATATTGCAGCTGTAATAACGGCATAAATATGCAGATCAGAGGTTCTGCACGCAGCAGGTCTACAGATGTTTTCCTACATTTCCGCCCCCGTCGTTTCTGTCCAATGGGAACAATGATCGTCACCCGCGTGGCTTTGTTTACAAGTAATAGTTCAGTTGCAAAAAGTACAAAGTGAAAAGAAACCAAATGAAAAAAATAAAGTTCGCTTTTGGTTCGGACCAAACAAGCGGACCAGAGGACTTTCCTGGTGTGAATAAACCCTTAAAGGGATTTTAATTGGTAGGAAACAAGGCAAGAATCTTTCAAAATATGACAATTTACATTGATGTTACTGATGTTAAAACACTGAAACCCATTTTATTAGTGTTAAGTGGCTGTTTGCATGTTTCCACTGGTTCCTCTACATTTTTCTTTGGATCACAGAGTCATTCAGGCTGGAGGTCCTCCTTGCCATCACCATAATCTTCAACACAATGTCTGTCCTAACATCTTCATTCTAACATTCTTACTTGTTCTACACTGCCAGAATCTGTATGCCCATTCTAGGCCTAGTATTTTAATATCCTTAAGATTATGATTGGCTACTGCTCTTTGTCTTCGCCTTTTTAAATCTTTCTGCCCCAATCTTGCACAGTCATCTCACAGCTTCCTCTTTTATTGGATGGAAACAGACTCTGTCAGGCTGACTCTGCTGTAATTCGGATCCCCTTCCAAAAACTGGACAAAAAGAACCCCACATTCCTGATTTTTAGTTTACAAACACGTCTTATGATGAATAACTACTCCTGACAATTGCTCATTATACAGAAAAGTTACAGGGAGACACCAAGAATATCAGGCTGACCCTGAACTGTACTCCACACTCTTGATTTTTCTACTTAAAAATATTTCTCATTATGAAGACTGATGTTCTCACTTGCCTGCAAAGGAACATACCAGTACTTTCTCCAGGTTATAACTTTGTTTTTCTTCCAAACTACATACATTTCAGTAACACAGCAGAGTTGAAGAAACCAATGATCTGTTTTTTTTTTTTGGCTAGCAGCCTGAATGCAGATCTGTCAAAGAATTAGCTTACAGTGAATAAAACATGTTATTGTTAACAAAACCAAATCAAGAGCATAAGGCAGATTTGACCTAATTAACCTTTTCAGTAAACACAGCAAGCTTCCTTTATCTCTGTAAACTATTTACAGGCCAAACAAAGAAACGCTTCTTCAACAGGTGGGTTTTCTACGCAGAGCTGGTAAAACCATCGCAGACACTGAATCAGTAAAATAAAAATGAAGGGTCAGCCTATAAGTGCCACAAACAAACGCTCTCCTTCTTATCGAACCACTGTTAAAAAAGAATAATGTGGACAAGTTGCTATTTTAAAATTACGGGTCCATCTTAAATCTCTCGTTTATCAGTGAGGTTATTGAACAAGCTGAGTTTCAACAGCTAAATATGGATTTGTTCCTGCAGGAGCCGCCTCCTGAGGCCGCGCAGATTAAAGCCACTCCCAGGACTTTGAAAAGAGATGTAGCAGCTGCTCTGGTCCCACAGTTTCCTCTGGTTTCACCCATCATTGAACAAGTCCAAACTGCAGACATCACACTAAGCTAAACTTGCCAAGACATCAGCTGCACAACCAGCCGCCAGTCCCTCTTCTACTGAGTTTCAGAAGCAGGAGATCCTCTCAGAAATCCTCCAAGTTTCTCAAAGAGGTGAGTAAACACAGTGCTTTGTACCTAGATGTTTGCATTAAATGTAGTAATTTAGACATCAGATTAATAAACTGTGATGACCTATTCGTGTGTTTCAGAGACTTCACATCCTCTGTGATCCTCACCAAGGAGGACCTGGACCTGTGAAGACAGGTGGATGTGTCTTTGTGTTGGATCACTTGCGCTGGACACCACCTCTGAGGGAGGTGATTGACGGCTTGCTGCAGAAACACAACGGGGAGAAGGAGATTCTGAAGGTTAGGGATGAGGAACATGCAGACCTTGTTTGTGGAGCTGCCAAAGATCCCAAAAGCTTTTTGCACCCCAGAACCAGACGACACTTCTCCTGGTATGAGAAGCACTTGGTAAAGCTCCTGAACCATAAACCATAAACCCAGAAAAACATGTGGAAAACATGTGGAAACAGGAACTGTGGCACAGTTTACCTGAAGGGAGACCATCAACCGGTGTTTCTGTACCCACCATGATCCGTCCAGCTTCAATCCACCAGCACCTGCTCTGTCCACACCTGTCCCTCAAGATTCTTTGGATAAACTTGTGGTTGTCATTTTAAATTAGCAGCAACAGCCTGAGCAGAAGATAAGGCAGACAAAGACCTGTCTTTACTGTGGAAAGCCAAGAGACTGATGGTTCCTCCATTCATTCCTCCTTCCAGCAGCAACCTGTTCGTTACTTCTACTTGTCAAAACGGTACATGATACTTATGCTGCTTAAGGAGTTCAAAAACCAAACAGGTCCTTTGAGGAATTTTCTACCACAACATTCTTCCAAAGGGAATTGCAGGAAACAAAGAAACAGGCTGAGAAAACGACCAAAAAGAAGAGAAAAAGGACAGAATCTCAGCCAACGGGCCATGTTTATGGGACCAGTCCAAACATTCAAACTGGGTTCCCTGGTGTGGCAGGGAAATATGCAGTATAATGTATATTGTTTACCTAAGCGTCTGTCCATTTACCAGGCACAGGGTATACTATATGGAAGCAAATGTGTCCCAATATTCCAATTAAAATGTATTAATAAAATGTTTTTTCATTTTCAAAATGAAGCTGCATTTTTGAACACATACATACAATTAGAAATAAATTATTCGTACCGCATGTTCATTTTTCTTCACCAAGACTGCTCAATTTGTAAATTAATTAAAATAATAAATAAAATAATATTTAATATTTCATTTTCAAGACGTCTCACCAAAAAGTGACCAAAATTCATTTACAAATGTCAAATTTGAAAATTAAAATGTATTAACAGAAATGCTTTTTCATTTTAAAGTCATAGCTGCATTTTTTTGACTCATACATGAAATTGCTAATAGATCTTTCAAACTGCGTTTTCATTTTCTTCTTCAAGACGGCTCAATGTGTAAAGAGAAAACGAAAATGCTTCTTCGTTTTCATGCCCATAAAAAGCGTTCCATAAATCAAAATTGACTTCGCAATTCCAAGCGGCCCATGACTATTTAAATTGTAGATTCTCACCACAGGCAAACAAAACTATGAATGAACACACATGGAATCATACAGTAAACAAAAACTGTGAACTCTAAGCATTTTTATATTTTATATTCTTCAAAATAGTTAATAATAGTTTAGACTTTACTGATCTCACAATGGAGAAATTGACATCTGCATTTTAACTCACTCTAGGGAGCAGTGGGCTGCCACTGTGCGGCACCTGGGGAGCTTTGTGGGGCTGAGGGTCTTACTGAGGGACCCAACGACTGAGACAGATGGAACGGGGGTTCGAACAGGCAACCCACCGGTTGCATGACGAACTCTTGCAACCTGAGCCAGAGTTGCTTCTACTGAGTTGCTCTCTTGGCGTTCTCTCCATGAGCTTCATGAGGAGGTCACCTGAAATGGTTTTCCAAAGAGCCTTCAAAGAACTTCCCAGACGTTCATTGAAAGACGGACAAAGGTTAATATTTCAGTCAATATTTATGTTACTATGTATGTTTTAAACTATTTAAATTGATATCACTCTGTTACCTGCCTCTGAATCCGACTTGTATTAGCTGTGGATTTGACGACACGTTGTGTATACATGTATCATAATAGATGTGTATACATGCATCATAATAGATGTGTATACATGTATCATAATAGATGTGTATACATGCATCATAATAGATGTGTATACATGCATCATAATAGATGTGTATATATGCATCATAATAGATGTGTATACATGCATCATAATAGATGTGTATACATGCATCATAATAGATGTGTATACATGTATCATAATAGATGTGTATACATGCATCATAATAGATGTGTATACATGTATCATAATAGATGTGTATACATGTATCATAATAGATGTGTATACATGTATCATAATAGATGTGTATACATGTATCATAATAGATGTGTATACATGTATCATAATAGATGTGTATACATGCATCATAATAGATGTGTATACATGTATCATAATAGATGTGTATACATGTATCATAATAGATGTGTATACATGTACTATTAAAATCGTTTGCTGAAGTTCTCACATTTGTCAGGACTT
Organism: Characodon lateralis; assembly: GCA_036250325.1. NCBI lineage: Eukaryota > Metazoa > Chordata > Actinopteri > Cyprinodontiformes > Goodeidae > Characodon > Characodon lateralis. The sequence continues at coordinate 6,505 of JAHUTJ010060427.1, forward strand.
GACTTTCCTGCTATCAGCTTTCAAACTGTTTGGTATCGGGGTGCACTAAATTTCTAAACTATTACAATCAGTGCTTTAATTAGCTTTAGTAGCTGTTGCTGAAAAAGACCTCAGGCTGAGTTAAAATCAGAAGTAGCCTATTGATATCCGAAGGAAAATTCTTTATATTTATTTGTGTGAAAAAAAAAAGGCAAATTTTTATTTCAGTCGCAAAAACAAGCGGTCGCGAAGCCCGCGAGGGGACATGGGGGAATTTTTTTCTGGTGCGTTCGCTCGCAATACTTTTGTTTGTGTCACACAATGAGCAGTCTTGAAAGATCTATTAGTAATTTCATGTATGAATCCAAAAATGCAGGTATGACTTTAACATGATAAAGCATTTCTGTTAATACATTTTAATTTTCAAATTTGACATTTTGAAATGAATTTTGGTCACTTTTGCTGGGACATCTTTTGAAAATGAAATGTTAAATGTTATTTTATTTATCGTTTTAATTAATTGAGCAGTCTTGGAGAGGAAAATGAAAATGCACTTTGAATGATTTATTTTTTATTTTATTTATGAGTCAAAAAAATGCAGCTTTATTTTGAAAACGAAAAGGCACTTTAATACATTTTAATTTGAATATTGGGACACATTTGATTCCATGATACCAGAGAGATGAGTTGGAAAAAGTTTTGCAAGCTACTTTTTTATGAGATGGACGGCTGAGAGGAAAAAAATACACCAAATGTGATTCCCCTGAGATGATTATTTAGTCATTTTCTTATTTTTCTATATGTTAATATATTAATACACATTGTACATTTTCCACTCTTCCTCCAGACTCTGGGATCATTCTGTTGAAGCTCTGACTCTAGCTACAGCTCTCCCCAACCTTTTAATATGCTTTACTTCACAGTCCTCCTAAGGCAGCTTTTCCTTCCACACAACTTTCTAATAAAATGTTTTGATACAGGACTCTGAGCAGCCAGCTTCTTTAGCAATGATCTTGTGTGGCTTAGCTTCCTTGTGGAGGGGTTCAGTGACTGTCGGACATCTTCAAGTCAGCAGACTGCTCCCTGATTATGTGGAGACCACAACACAACGTTTCAGTGTAAAATAAATCATTTTTTACTGGTTTTATGTAATGTTCAGATTCTGAGAAATGTAGTTTTAGGTTTTTGTTACTGGTAAACCGTACTCTTGAAAATTAAGAGACCAAGACTGGAAATACTGGGTCTGAATTTAAATTTCCAAGAGTTCCAGATGCAGTTCGCCTGCTGTGGATTATTTTAGGCCAGTTAAATATTTTCAGCAAAGTTTCCATCAGATTAAGGTCACAGCGCAGATTTCCATAAAGCAGATGAACCCGATGGAGTAAAACACAGAATATTACACCATAAACTTTATTTTAACAACAGCAAACATCCAGTTGTGTTGGAAATATAACAAATGTCAATAAAAAATGAAATGTTTTTTTTCACATTTTGTCTGAGCATTAAAACATTCCTGTTATGTCATTTTGTTAGTTTAATCGTTCATGATAAACTGCACAGTTAAAGCCAGGAGAGGTAGGTGAAATAGAAACTTGATTAATTCATAGAGAATAAACTAAACAGCAATAAAATAACAGAAATATGAAACACAGTTCAGCTGTTGGTGGCTTTAGGGTGTAACAGTCAGCCGGCTGACCGTCTGGCCTGGAGTGATACCAGTTGGAATGGGAGTTTATTTCCTCTTACAGGGAGGACAGAGTTCCAGTAGAGACCAGAGGTTGTTTTTTTCCACATCAACCACATAACAGAGATGTGTAATAATAAAACACAAAGTACCATCGGTGGCCTGAGGATAATCTGAGGAGTCGTCGACACCGAGACAATCATTTCCTCTTGACTCCCGAACAATGGTTACATTCCTTTAAAAAGCTGGGCGTGGAGTCAGTGGCGGTCTCTGGCTGAAGCTTCGTTTGAAATGGCAGGCACCCACCCAACCCACAGCCCATATGGAGAGGGTGGGACTGCACCACCCCACACAGCTACAACAGTTCTAATTTCGTGCTCATAAACAAGGAGTGGTTCATCTGACACTATTCAACTGTTTAACAGCAGCTTCAGTTTCAGCTCTGAAACCCTTTGAATTATATTATATTCCCTTTGAATATAATAAAGTATTTAACATTTTATTCAGCCCATCTGTTTAACATGGGATTATTTTGGACTTCTGTGACGTTTGTTCAGTATATTTTCCAGATAATTTCCTGTTCCGTGACTCAGACCTTCCCTGTTAGTTTAACTGTTTCTCTTTAAATACTTGACATCATTTTGGTATTTTTTAAAAGTGCTTTAAGTGTTTAAACAGCAAAATGCTTTTCAAGGTAAACAATCTTCACAGTTCGTCCATTCAGCTTCACTAAACAAGCATCACTACCTGGTGAAGTGATGACTTTCATGAAATGAAATATATAATGCAGCTAATGGCCACCTTCTCTGGGGAATATATGCAGGTATGAACTTAATACTCTAGAGCAACATCTGATCTACAGACTTGCTTCTGTAAATGTTTGAGGCACCTTCATACAGACAGGATGAGAACCGATGATGGTTAGAAACAGTAGATTCAAACCGAAACATAAACCTGATTCCAGATCAGTTTCATAATGAGATTTAAAACAGAGTTAAACCATTTTTTACAATGAGTCACCAGGCTCAGTTCACCCAAAAGAAGAGCTTCAGTCTTTCAAAGTTTTTTTAGGTCCAAGCAAACTTCATGAGGTTTAAAGGAAAAACGAGGTCAAGATGGTCCAGTTTTTTTCTCCAGGGAACAAAGAAACATCTCACTCTGATCTATTTCATCCTGAGGCTGGAGAAAAGCTGAGGAGGTAGAAGGAAACCTCTGACAGTTTCTTCTCTGGACTAAAATCAGAAGTCCTCTTCATGGTGGTGAACCCAGAAGCTGTTATTGAGTACTGATCCGAAGGTTTGGGAGATTCCTGCAGTCTGACTGCAGCCACACGAGGAACCTGCAGGAGGACAAAGAATAAGAGTGAAACCATGAACTTAAAGAACATCTTAGGAACAGACGTGCTGCAGCTGTACTGCCAGGTTAGATCATCTTCAGACCAGACTTACCAGACCCATCAGGAGGTCTCAAATCTTCCCCCACGTCTCCCTGAGGCTTCAGCTGCTGGGTTGAATTGGACTCTGCAGATTTCCAACACAGGTCAGCTCCAGAGCACAGCGTTCAGGGTGGATGTCTGAGTCACACAGATTCCAGAAAGTCTGCATGAATCACAGAAAGAAAAACGACATTAAGTAAATATGATGGAGGGAAAAAACATCTACATGATCCAATTATTTCTGACTTACTTCTTCTGTTTAGGGAACTTTTTAAAGCGGCACAAAAAAAAACCAACGAAGAAGAAGAAAACTGCCAGAGGTAAACAGAGCAGCAGCCTGGAGCAATCACCTGAAAGTAAACAGATAAAAAAAATTATAAAATAAAACATTCAGATTTACAAACAAGGCTGAAATGTTCCGGTTCGACCCGCTGACTCACCGGTACTGCTGGTCTCATCCTGTGGGGTTGGAGTGAGGAGGGTTCTGTGAGGAACCGTCTCTGTTGTCATCATTTTAACAAAGTTTGGGTCTGAAACAGCAACAGTAACAGGATTTATTTGACTCTCCAGAAAAACTCAAATTAATCACAATCAGAACCTGCAGTTTGGACCCGTTTACCCACCGACAACAAGATGAACTTCTCTAGCTCTCATCAGGCTTGGGAGGAAACATCTGAACCTCCCGTTATCCTCCAAGCTCACGTTCCTGA
>JAHUTJ010060428.1:0-10308 GCA_036250325.1 Characodon lateralis
ATCACTGATATCCTTGCGGCCTCAACCTCTCCCAGTCCGGATGTTGTGAGAAAGAACAGATGAAGAGCAGGAAATTAAGATTAACGCAAGTTTAATTTGGAAGATAATAAGTCCAATGATTTCTAATCCAAAATGATAATCCAAAATACCATACTGAAGGAAAATTACATATAAAAGAGAGAATTTACATAAGGGTCCTTACAGAGAGCTACAAAATGATGAAAATGTGTTTGAATAAATTAAGTTCTGCAATCATTTCACTTTTGTCATTTGATTTCAACACAACTCAATCATTTTATTCTAACACAATTTGATTACTTAAATTCAACATTAATTTTATATGCTAATGACACCTTGATAATGTTAATACTTTAATATCATTATAAATTTCAAAATAAATGTTACTCCAAAAATATACATTATTCTAAATTGAAAACAAATTTAAAATGTAAATCAAGTTCTATTCTACAATCTATTTCAACATCCTGTTACTCACTTTCTCCCCACCAAATAAGTCGACATTTAGAAAAGATTTTGACACAATAAAAGCTTTTATTCAATGAGTTGGACAAATTTAAAATGGCACATTTTACAGCCCTTATAAATGGTGTATTGATGAAAAAAATTGCATCAAAACATACAACAAAGCTGGTATCTGGACCCCCACACACATGAAATGTCAGTTTGTTTTTAAATGCAAACGCTCATTAACAATTATTGCATTGGTGCAGTCATTTTATTCCATAACCTGGAAGAACAGTCAAAATGGCACAGCATTACATTATAAATGGTGTATTGATGCACACATTGCTCCAAAAACAAATTCCTTGTATGTCCAAAAACGTACTTGGCAATAAAGCTTTTCTGATTCTGATTCCAAAACGTACAACAAAACTGGTATCTGATCTCCCCCGCCCCTCCCTCCCCACACAACATTTTATTCTATAATCTGGACGAAGAGTCAAAATGGCACATTATACATCCGTTATAGAACAGCATTATATTATAAATGGAGTTTGATGCACACGTTGCACTTATTGTCACTGTTGGGAGTTCCTCTAGATATGTAGATTCCAGCAATTGTTGCTTCTATGGCACTGCAGTGTAGTAGCCTCAGTCATGTCCTGGTGATAAAACAAGAATTTCGTTTTAGATTTTTTTTAAAACACATTTAGATTTTACTTTTATACTTTACAGTAGGGGCGAAACGATTGGGTTAATCCCATTTAATCGATTAAACAATCAACTAATTTAATAATCAAATAAAACATGGTATTTGCTAAAAGATGAACACACCCAGAGCAGTAATTGAGGCAAAACTGTATTAAAATATTGAACATTTTGTTTACGAAAAAAAAAACAGATTCTTGTTTACACTGTAAAATGCTTTGTATGTGCCAGATTCATGTTTATTTAGAAACAATTTATTTTAGTTAAAAATTATTCTTTGTTCTTCGTACTCGTCATCTTCCGCTTTATCCGGGACAGGGTCGCAGGGGCAGCAGACTCAGCAGAGACACTCAGACTTCTCTCTCCCCAGAGGAGCTGGAGGAGGCCAGCCGGGACACAGTCCCTCCAGCATGTCCTGGGCCGTCCCGTGGGCTTCCTTCCAGTGGGACGTGCCTGAAACACCTCCCAAGGGAGGCGTTCAGGAGGCATCTGGTATAGATGCCCGAGCCACCACAAACTTACCATGCACTCCTGCACAAGGTCATCAGGGTCCTCGTTGAGGAAAATGCAGAGTCCACTTATGATACTCTCCTTGGCAGTATCAATGTCATCCTGAAAGGTTATTTCAACACAAAACATTTTAACAAATTGTCAAAACAAAGACAAAAATTGGCAAAAAATAAATAAAAAACACTGTCATCAATAGTGGTTTCCACAGATTCCTGTGGAACAGCATTAGCTATTGTTGGGATTTCATGTTTAAAATTTGTTATTAAATATGAATTATGTGTTCTGCTATTATGGGATTTAAATGTTTCAAACATATTCGTTTGAATGTTGCAATCAAAAAATGGCCAAGTTACCACCTAATTTTTCTTCAAGTGTGCATAAATATGAGCCCAATAATTATTTTCAAACAGAAGAAGGACAACTAAATATGGCAACTAAATATACTGCCCTCTGATTGACAACGGTCTTCAGACACATGAAATCTATTCAAATGAATCAAAAGTGCATTCCATGTCCTAAAATTGCATGGACAGCTTAAATGAGGGCATGGAAAATGATGATCATTCCCATGATATCTATGTTTTACTCCATATTGACTTAATACTTTAGACCTACTTGGTAAAACTGAGGGGCAGGCTTTAAAGGGCCACATTCACAGCATCATTCACTGAAAAGATGAAAAAGGAAAATAATGGATTAGTGTCTGATAAGAAATCCACAAAATGTTTTTAATTTAATAATGCACGACGAGCTGCTAAAAAAGTCTATATATCATAGATAGCAGTAGTGAACAATGAGGAGCTAAAAAGTTAAATCATTTTTTATACGTTCTGTATATTTATACTTGTATTGAAGTTCTTGTGACATTTCTTGAAAAGTTACTTAATTTATTAACATACTTGAGGGGGTAGACAATATTAGGGACACTTTTCAATATAAAGCACATATGCAGCATGTATTTATCTCCTTGACAATGAAAAAGAAAACTGTTTCTGATAGTAGAATTCATGGCACATCGTTTACATTGGATTACATAAGAAAAACTCATCTCACCACCACAAACACTAGAGCCCACAGCAAAAGACTTGACAACAGGATATTCAGAGTTGGATTTGGTCTGTCAATGTGCAGCGAAAACAGCAACACAATAACAATCCTAGGAATGTAGTTACGAGTATTTGCTTCATGTGTCGTAATGTTACAGAATTATACGTTATTATTTCATAGCGTGGTGAATGTGCAGGTCACAAAGTGTCCACGACAGCGTTTTGAAGTTGCTAGATTGTGTATTTGATGAGGTTTGAAGGAAAAGTGAGAATCCCTAATCCCTCCGCTTACAGAGTACCTGCTCTCAAGCCAGAGCCTTTGGTGTTGGACAAAGTGTCTTTTTCCCGCCCATTACTAACATGACTGCAGCCAACATTAAATACATGAGCAAACGAAAATGTACATTGCAGCAGTCCATTAATGGCCCCATTAAGTAATCTCTGTACTGTCGCAAAAAAATGGCCAAAAACACTAGATGTGCTACTGGTTGTCCAACAACGCTAGTCAACTACATATCAAATATTTGAGAGCAGATGGTAATTTAGCAGATAGCATTAGCACGATGAAAAACTACAAGGGAGCCACTCCTTAACTTTAATAACTTTATAAACAGCATGAAGTATGGCACAGATTATTTATACAAAGTCATTCATTCTCCCTGTTCATGTCCTAGTCTGTTAAATTTAACAAGTTAGGAACATGTAGTTAGCAACATAAAGTTAGCTGGCACAGAAAGTGGCGCATTTAATAATGGCAGCTGAAACTCTGGATATGCCCATTAAACAGCGCGACAAGAATAGATCCCTTAAAAACTGGTTTTCATGTTGCTATCCGAGAAGACATTAAACATCGCTGCTTAGTTAATACTGAAATAGATTCCATACTTACCGAGCTGAGCTGCACCTTGCACTTGTTTAGTTGGGGATGTGAAGGAGTCAGATACCGTTGGGTGTGATTTTCTTTTAAACTTTCTCGTTTTAGGAGAGCAATATCGCGAGAACCTTGTCTTAACATGAGTGATTCACTTTATCCCAAGATGAATTGAACATGTTAAAATGCAAATATGTATATTATGTAGTATCTACACAATGCAATGGCATTTTCTCTCAGTACATAGAACTATCTTGTTAAAGTTAATAAAGACATTTACATAGATTCAACAGATGCCAGTTTCCTTTTTTTCTGTGAAAAGTGTGTACTGTTAATGGTGAAGAATCTTTTTAATCAACAATTAGACTTCTTTGCTAGGAGTCTGCCAGCATCTTGTAATTTGTGCAGTCTACCTTAGAAAATGTCTCCAAATCTGTGTGGAAATATCTTGTCCAGGGCCCTTATCAGGTGACCGCACTGAGCATCTGTCAGATTTAGTTCTGGACTCTGGCTAGACCATTTCAAAACATTAATTTCCCTCTCATGAAGTCATTCTTTCCTTGATCTGGGTGAATACTTGGACTCACTGGGAAAAAAATTCCTGTTTCACTTTCTAGCAGACACCTAAAAATTTTATGTCAAAGCTAATTGACATTTGAAACTGTTTGTAATTTCATCCACTTTGACTATAAGGGATTTATTTTGCAAATATTTCGTTTTCTTTGTATCATCTCCACAAACTACGGCTTTGGCTAAAGGATGGAAAAATGGAAAAGTCAGAAAAATTCAACAAGGACAGCTGAGATTCATTTAAGAATCAGCTTTATTTGCCAACTTTCTGTACATAAACAAGGACTTTGGTTCCTCTTTGCTCTGAATGACAATATTTTACATATAAATATATAAAAAGGGAAATAAAAATAAAAGATTACTTTTTTATAAATATATATAAATAGTATATATACAGTGTTTTTACAACAAAGGTAGACAGGGTTGAACTAGTGCAGATATGGTGTCGATCTGTGCACTTTGACTGTTACGTGTTTATCAGAGAGCCTGGGGATAGAAACCGTCTTTGTGGCGGTTGGTTTTGCAAATAGCACTGGCCTGAATATAAAACTCTAAACACTGTGTGAATTCTGCAGAAAGGATAGCTTCTCTTTTCCTGACCTCAACCTGTCATGGATGGAAGGAAGGTCATCCTTGGTGCTCCTCTCTGCAGGCCTAATTGTTTGTTGTAGTTTGGACCTGTCCCATTTTGTGGATGAGCCAAACCACAGGGACCGGAAGTTGTCCACAGTCAACACATTGTTGTTGAGGGTGGTGAAAGGAGGCAGTGGGCTGTGTTCTCCGGAAGTTCACCATCATCTCCACTGTCTTGAACGGGTGAACCTGTTAAGCCTTAAGGGGTTTTAGAGCAATTCCTGCCGAAATTACATACCTTAAATAAATCGAGTATAGCTCCACAGTTATAAGGCAAACCTTTGGTACCTGTGTATTGTAAGACATAAAAATATATTTTTCCAGTGGAACCACTAATGTAACTGTTACTATGTCTGATTTATTTTTGATCAAACAAAGAAAAAAATGTGGTTTTTGAGCCTCGCCAAAAGTTTTTTCTAAATGAACATTGCAAAACACTATGGAAATCCTTTGAAATTCCAAGGAGAACCCCCAGGTTGCATTCATCCACATATTCACTATAACTGCAGCAAATGTGGACTGAATAAGTTGAAGCATATATGTTCCACAAATGTTTTACAGGGCAATATGCCAGACAGAAATGGCATGAGGGCAAAGGGTGCCAAAACTTTCCCAAATGTGTTTTCCACCTTATAAAAAGGAAGTAAAAGGGAATCTGGTCAAATAACCGTGCTGATTTCCATTGTAGGAGTGCTTCTGTATGGGAATGCACCCCTGGGGTGCCCGGTGCTGTTGGTTCTTTTTCAGGAAAGTTGCTATCAAGTCTCACCCGCTGCTGCCAGCCAGTCAGAACGCTGGTGATCCACTGACTGGTGGCGGCCGGTACTGGGAGCTGGGTGAGCTTCTGGTGGAGGGTATCTGGGTTGAAGGCTGAGCTGAAGTCTACAAACAGGATCCTGCTGTACATCCCTGGGTGGACAAGGTGGACTTTGTCAAGGTAGGAAAACTTTACTGGCCGTCCGTTAACTCTTACATTACTCACCTCTCATCGACTCTTTTTATTTGGCACCCCAAAGGACAATCCTCAGTCAGAGATCAGTTGTACGTTTCCACAAGTTTATTAAAACCAATCTGAATTCAGAAAGGGAGACATCACACTTACACTGGTACCTGGAAACGTCTGTGTGTTGTCTCACTGGAGACTACGTTACATTACATTTTATACCTCACGCTTCTATGCAGTACACATACACAATCATTCTGTCTGTGGATGTCTCCCCAGCAACAGTATCAGAGAAATAGAGATACATTTCATCATTTAATTAAAGAATTGTTTCCCACACGTCTTCAGGAATCTTCTGGGAGAGGAGTACCATGCCTCCCAAATACACTGCCGGCTTCTCATGATACAGACAGAAAACACCTGCAAGCTTTAACCTTGAATAATAAACACTCATTGTGTAAAAACTGGACTCTATAATACTAGAGGCTACTGTTAGGTTTTTTCTAACTATCATAACTAAAAACTCCTAATAATAATCAATCTATTAGCAGCAAAGTCCCAAATATATCTTAGTCTTAGCTACTAATAATAATGCATTTATATTTCCACACTACTAATAATAAGGCATTTATATTTCCACAATTTGCAGTCCCAAACTGACTGCATCATCCGCTGACCCGTTTGCCCAGTAAGCAAACTGCAGGGGGTCCAGTGGGGTCCTGTGATGTCGTAGAGATGGTTCAACAATAGTCATTCAAAGGATTTCATGACAACAGACTGTGAATACATGGTGCACCAGATTCACCATAACTGATGGCAGATGTAATTTCAAGAAGACTGAATGACAAAACCTAATCAATAAGGTAGAATTAGATGCAACCGAGATGTTGCATCTTCTTTATACTTCCAGATTTCCTCCCAAATAGATCTATTTGTTTTTCAAATTAACTTTGTGCTTTTGAGAGCTACTGTGTTGCTGGATGAAGGCTACAGTTTTTCTGCCACCACCCACAAGGAGCTCACTGTCAGAGAACCTCAGCAAAGATTGCCATCTTGGGTCGCCAAGCCGCCATAGCAACCATTTATAATTGAATTTAAGGCTTTTTATACATCTTTACCAGGGATTGTGGAGGGTGCGGTTTGGACATTTTGATATTTCACCTGTTTATGTAAAAAGAACAGATGAACTGATGAAATACAATCCTTTTAGAATGAGTTTTCCACTTTAGTTGGAAGTTATTCTTTCTCACAACAAAGATGGCATTGGTAAGAGAGTAATGCTCTGAATGGGACTCCCACATCTTGTTCTAAATTTTAAACAATTAAGTTGATAAATAACAAGCCACCCTGCATTCTGATTGGTTCTACTTGGATACAATTTAGCAGTGGCAGTCATTTAGCAGATTAAATACCGCTAGTGGAAATGGAGCTCAGGAAAAAGAAAACATGGGCCTCACCCCCGCAAAGTCAAACCCGGTGCCCAAAGTCTTTTTTGTTTTTCTCACTTTGTCAGACGGTCTGTGGGGAAATTAACTGATGAAATCATGCTGGCAACAGGGTTGCTATAGAAACTTCTCATATAAGACTTGGGCTGGAGTTTGTCACCAGAGAGAAAACAGGAGAGGCAGAGATGGAGAGACAAAGAGGTGGCAGCAATGAATGCTCGCTGGAGAGGCATCAAAGGTTGCGTGTCATTTGCAGCACAACATTAATGCCACTGCTTATATCCTCTCCCCTGTACACCCCCCAGCCTGCAGGACTCCTACTCCAGACTTCTTTGGAATATCAGATATCAGGAAGGGTTTTTTTCTTTTCGTTTCTCACCACGGTGTATCATAAATATCACTGCAGATGCCATCATTTCTTTTGTTACGAGAATATGAACAGAATTGGACTATAAATTAGAATAAATTACCCATCAGCTGAACACTCCACGCTGTCAGTATTTGTTTGTGTTTCAGGAAAATCACTTAGGAAATGGCATGGTTCTGGAGGAGTCATGCACACACTGTATTGTGTGTTTGACTCCTGAATATATTCATCAAATGTGCTAATACTGTCTCCTAGTGGTTCAAGCTTAAAATGACAGTGCATGATCACAAGTTGAAGTCACATTTATGCAGCCCTGTAGAGTATTTATCATTAAGGTAAAATTATGTGTTGCTCTGACTTTAAATGACAGCTAAAGACATTGCTTATGTCCTCCGGTCTATCCTGTGATTCTGCTAAAAATCTTTGGGTTCTTAATGAAAGATTACAGAGCCGTTAAAAAGTAGTCACACACCTTGATCTTTTTAAATTGTGTCATGTTACAAAAACAAACATTAATGTATTTCTTGGCATTTTATATAATAGATGAACACAAAGTAGTGCATAAATGTGCATAAATTGTGTTCAACACCTTGACTCGACTCTTTATTTAAACACTTTTTGGTGCAATTACAGCTGCAATCTTTCTGAGATATGTTTCAACCAGATTTGCACATTTACAGAATGTATTACCATTCTTTGCAAAATATCTAACTTTAGTCAGATTAAGGCTTCTCTGATCAGTTTTAAAATCTTGCCAGAGATTCTCAGTTGGATTAAGTTTTGGATTTGTAAGTTTTGGACTGGGCCATTCTAAAACATGACCGGCTTCTTTGCATCGTCTTTAAGTTTTCCTATCAAGATAGTCTGCTATTTAGCTTCATCCATCTTCCTTTAAAATCTGACTACTTTTCCTGCAATTGCTGAAGAAACTCATCCCCCAAGCATGATGCGATATGAATACTTTTGCAAGGCACTATATCCTACAAATAAGGGTTAACAGTTTATTGAGGCAGGAAAACAATCCACACTTTCCACAAGGCCAGATTCTTCTCTTCATTTTGTTACACTAACAGCCTTCTTCAAATCTTTCATTACTGTGATTAAAAACAAATTGATATCCTCATTGCATCTAATGGACTGAGCAGAACAAATTACTCCATTCTTTGGAGACATTACTTACACTTCTCATAAAGTGTCGTCATCTGAGAAAAATGCACCTGCAGAGAAGAGAAATTAAAAGTTATTAGGTGATGAGATTCATTTACAGCAGTGGTGGCTCTGTGGCTGATTTACTACTGTCAGAGCCGTCCCAATTTGAGCCTGGATGAAAAACGAAGCGAGCAACTACACCAGGAAACACTCCGGGCTCTGACAGGATTGTTGCTGCTCCGTCATCCTGTCTCTCATCCTTTTCCCCACTTATCACTGTTGATTCTCCTCTCCTCTCCTGTCTGAGTGACTTTCGGAGGAGGCAAGTGAACATTGTCATGCTGAGTGAGGCATCCATGTCTTTATCAAGTATCAGCACCCCCTGGAAATAGAGTAAAAATGAAAAGACTGGAAAAATAACTGTTTGTTTTTCTTCTCCCACTGCCCCAACTCTCTTCCGTGCACAAACTGCCAGTGGATATAAGCAAATGTTTGTATGGAGCATTTAAAACCAGATGCTGTTGATTCGAGATTCCCACGCCAGCACCTTTTTCCCTGCTCCACCTTCGCATTGTAAACAAAGTAAACAACCACATCCCTCTCTCCTCACCTTGCACTATAGTTATTCTTGGATCAAACCTTTTTTGGATTGAACTCAACCTGCAATTGAGTGGAGCTTAAGTTAAAAGCAGGAGACAGAAAGTTGGAATGTCACCTTCTGTTCCTTGGCCTCTCAGCAAGGAGGGGCCACAGAGAGTGTAGTGGGCCACAGTGTGGGGGGTTTGGTGAACCTTAACTCTGGGACAGATGGTAAGTCAGACCCTCGGACCTGTTAATGAGCGGGTCGAGCCAAGTGGTGTAGGATGGGGCCAAAGGTCAGGATGCTCCATCAAAGTCATGATCTGCTGTGCTAGTGGGGTGAAAATACAACCAGCCGCATAAAGCTGGTTACAAATACTGCAGTCTCACACTGTACAGGAGATGCATTGTGCTTAACTGAAACTAGTTGTGACAATTTTGGTTTTCTCATCTAAATCTAACTATGAATACACTACTGAATCCTGTGAAAAATGTTTACTGAATAGTTGGTGGAAACGGTGGGTCCAACAACAAATTGGACCTTATAGATTAACAGTAGGATGTCATCACAGTTCATGTACATATAAAAGTAGACAGACATATACCACATTTTTCAATATAGTTTATGAATATCAACACACATCTGCCTTTATCAAATAGCATGTTCTATTGTTTTTCCCCTTTAAAACAGAGACTAATAAAAATTGACACATGAAACACACTGCTTCCTTGTGTAACATTGTGGAAAAAAAAAAGAAATTAGACAAGATATCATAAAACAAATTTCTACTACTCTTGTAAAGTCTTGGGTATATTTCCAGATGTCTGAAGATGTCCTCTGGTCCTACAGTTACAGGCCAGTGTAAACATCAAATGAATATTTAGCAATCATATCATTCATGAAGAAGATATGTTGTGATTATGAATATCAATATATTATTTAATATTAATTCTTTAATATTTTATTAAATAATATTTCGGTCTGTTAAGGGTTGTCCTGTGAATACCAGCCCAGTAAGGTGATG
>JAHUTJ010060429.1:0-10305 GCA_036250325.1 Characodon lateralis
CTGCAACAAGCAATTGTTTTGAGGAGAAGAAAGTGCAGGAAGCGAAGGAGGCTTATACACCAGACTCTCGCCGCGCCAGTGTTTGTTTGAAAGGTAACTTCAGTGTTATGGCTTACTGACTGCCCAGACTCACTCTGAACCCAGTGGTATCTTACAATGTTGAGCCTGGAAAACCAGTAAAAAAATATATATATTTGTCGGCTTGCTGTCTAAAGTTTACTTAGTTCTTATTCTGATTTGATGGCTGGTTACGTTGACGGTTGTGATATGTTTCTGCTCAGAACGTCATCTGCAGCAGTGAATTGTGGGTAATATATTTCGTCGAAGTCCGCTTAGATGCGGGCTTCGCTGAAGGGCGGATCTGGGGCACAAAGGGGGCGGGGCTAAGGACGACTCTGGAGAATTGGGACACACTACGCACTCGAACCCATCAACGGGAACACGCAATTCAGAGGCACAAGGGTGGAAGTGAGAGTATTGGGACAGGGCCATTGATTACCTTGAGAAACCTGGAGATGAGGTGAAGTTAGTCTAAGAACTAACTGGAAAAAAATAATAGGTATGCCTTCAAACCACCAATGAGAGTGCAAGAGCAGATAAAACATTAATGTATTAATTTCAAATGGTTTCAAAGAATGATTTCCTGAATAAAACTCAACATTCTGGATAACCTCGTAATGCTGTTTAATTAGCTGATAAAGTGAAATAATATTTAAGGAAATCTTATTTTGAATGGGAACCAACAACCTTTCTGGATAAATTATTCTTAACTAGTCATCACCTGAGTCACGTGCAACCTCTGGACTGCCTAGCCTTAGCCATAAGAGGTTTCAGTTAACAAAGGAAAGCCTATAGCTCTCCTAAAATCAAACATGTACCTTTAAAATACCATTAATAACTAAATTAAAAACACTCTTTAAATAAAGTTTGTCTTGACTTTAAATAAAGTTTGTCTTGACTAAAAACACAACACAGAACAAATTAGCTCCAATGCTGAGAGGCCTGAGAGGTTTCAAAGGGCGCTGGTTTTGGGAAGTGAAGTTGTCCTTCCCGATCCAGTCTCGCAGTGGGCAGAACAAAGGACTTTTGCGCCTGCTTTGTAGCTGCTATTTTGATAGCCTACACTGGGTCGGCACACTAGACAGCTTTCAGGCAGGGGGAAAACCACTTCACATATGGTGTGTTCAACGAGTGATTTACATGTTAGCCCTATGTAGAGGCATGTTCAGGAGCAAAACTATGCTAACGATGCGATGTGAATGGCAAGATTAGGGCCAATAGGGCAAATCGAAAACCGCGATGGACGCAAAGCAAATTTCGCTGGAATTGAAAAATCTGAACTTTTCTGTCAATTCGTGATGCGAATCAGTCAGTATAGTCCCTGCAAAGAAAGAAAGGAGAACAATACCTGCAATCCGCAAACATCACATATATAAAAAAGACAGAAACGTTAATATACACATAGGATAAAGGAAGGTTTGCTCTTAAGAGGTTTGTGGGTGGCTTTGAAAAAAGCAGTTGAAATTTTGTCCTGAAAAGGACTGGTTAATAAGGCATGCATGAAGTTGTGAAGCACACATGTGGCCTTCAAACACAGCTTACTATTGAGCTGAGATTTATTCACTCATGGAAGACAGATGGACAGGTATTCTGCAGTGGGGATACAGCGGCTGTAATTAGTACCCCAGAGGCGGATTCATCCCCCAACGCGGGGCAGCATGTCCTCAAGCTGGGTCCTGGATAGACGGAAGTATCACTGAAAGTGGCCATCATCCAGATGCAGCTCCTGGAGTCGGTGGTGGTACTCTCCAAACTGGTTCTGTCTCTGGAGAATCTGGTGAACCCAGATACTCCAAAGCCATAAATAAAGCACCGTGACCCGCTCCGTAAAATCCAGATTCCCTTTGTTGAGTTGAAACCGGCAAGCAGCAGATAGAAGCTCCTCGTATTTGATGACATGGTGAAGCGATGGGAGCGTTATCACCCGTTGGCCATGCAAATTGCTATGTGAGCAGCAGATCAATACTTAACTTTATATTTGCTTCCAATTGGAGGGTATTCAACCTTGTAGTTACTTTGGATACAAGTTTTCTTCTACGTAGTAGTCTTATACTCGTCCGTGTGTTTAAAGACCTTCACCTGACTCGCGTGTCTCTCCAGTAGCTACAGTCTGAAGCCGGATTGAGGGAGAGCGAAAGTGGGTAATGTGTTTTTGGGTCAGAGATTCCAGCTCTGACTCCTCCTCTTCCTGGGCTGAGCTGGAAGTAGGTTAATGTGATTTTGAAAGTCTACAGTTTAGAATCCATGTTAAAATCCATGGCTGGGGTTCTAACACACCCTTTTTCTTTCTTTCTTTCTTTCTTTCTTTCTTTCTTTCTTTCTTTCTTTCTTTCTTTCTTTCTTTTCCCTTTTCCCATTCATTTTGCATCGTTTCTTATGTTTGTCATTCCTCCCATTCTTTGATCCTTTTCTTCTTTTTCTATCATTTTTTTTTACCTTCCTTATTTTTATTTTCTTTATGTTTCCCCATTTTCCCTCATGTTAACCTTTATTGTCTTTTCTTTTTTCTGCCTTACTTTCTCTCTTTCTCCCCTGTATCCTTCCCTTCCTTTTCCATCTCTTCCTTCTTTCCTTCTTCCATTTCTTCACTCTTTCTTATTTTCTTCCAGTTGTCTTTTTTCTGTCTTTGTTCCCAAAGCGTTTTCTTTTTAGCAACTCTTCCCTCCTTTTTTTTTTTTTGACTTTTTTCCCAACATTTTCTTATACTTGCCTGTCTGTAGAATTTGAGCTAATTTCTATTGCACGGACTTTCAGTCATTACCTCTACTGCGCCTTCAAGTGGACAATAAATGTAAAATAGGCAGAATGATTAACATGACATGAATTTCTTGTGTAAAGCTTTAAATTGACTAAATAAATGAATTAAATAAATAATGTTTGTGATGTCAATAAATTCTGAATATGAAATTAATATGATCTTAATCTGTCTTTATGATACAATGGCAGATTTAAAAGGCAAAGTGGAAACAAATATGGGAGACGGTTGTGATGTGAATTTGCTTATGTTACTTATACCTATAATGCTTATAATAATGGTCTTTATTTATTTAACCATGTGCCTCCTTGAGATTAAAACTTTTTCCAAGATAGATTTATACAAATATGTTCCTTAACTGGGAATCAAACCCAGATAACATAGAAGCAAGAGCCAACTCTTAACCACTAGACTACCAACAACTGCAAATGATCCTGGTGAGTGATTTAACCAACTGCAATTTTATGCAAGTTGTGATAAATATATTTCTATTTTTATTTGAGTGTCTATTTCTATTTCTGTTCCAATATTCTCATCTTTCTCGCTGATTCCAAAGCAAAACAAGACACTCAAATAGATTGCTAATGCACACATAATACAATCCCAAGACAATTAAATGTGACTGGGAATCAGTAGCATTTTGCTGTCCCTTATACTTCGAATCATGCACAAACTGGCGAACCAGTTCCTGAATCAGTCACGTGATAAGGTCCGCTTTAGAGGCCTCGAACATCACTACTATACAGCAAGATGTCCCACAATGCACTGCGCTAGTAGCAGCGCTAAATGAGGAAGGTGAGTGTAAAAATGTATCTTCTTTATACCATTAATTTTTCACAAAAAGTAGTTTAAAGATGATTTTAGACTAGAAAGTAAACCTCAAAATTTAATCTGTGCAGTCAGTGCATCAAGAATGTGCCTACATATAAAATACACTCCTTAGTTTTTGGAGCAGCAGAACTCTGATCTGGCTACAGACTTAGTGGGCAGGTGGAGAGTGTTTGCTTCACTCCAATTGCAGCCTGATTTCAGGATGTCTTTATGTGATTTTCTGCTCCCTATTACCTACCAAATGGTTTATGTCTCACTTTCAGCCACCACAAATAGATATGTGGTGAATAACTGCAAGTACCAGTATATAGAATAAATCCATTTTGCTCAGTACAAAAAAAAAACAACACATTTTCCTAAGATTGACTTTCCATGTAAATCTAACTCAGTGGAGTAAGAACTCTTTATTATTTTTTTCTTTTTTCATAGTTTATGCAGACAGCTCTGCAGGAGGAGAGATCACTGTTCCAGGTTTAGATGCAGTTTCCCAAAAGCTCCCAGTGATCCCAGTCCAACCAGGGAACAGCTGAAGTTAAAGAGAATGAACACTGCTGCACTCCAGAGTTTTGTAGCTCTATGACACCATGGGAATTCCAGCTATGAAACTCCTTCCTAGGAGATGTTTATGAGAATGGGTTAAAACTGGTAAAACTCTGAATTCCTTTTCTTCTCTGTGTAAAGCTCAGTCCTTGTTTCGTCCCATGGCTGGGCCCCAACACAAGCAAGATACAGACAATTTGTATGGACTGTAAGAAAATACAGCCATACACCAGGGCTGAGATATGCAGCTAAAAACAGCTGGTAGATTTAAGTGAAAAGAACAGTATTCTGGAAAGGGTTTTCAGCTAATTTTCATGATTCTTCCTTAGTGTGTTTCATCAAGTTAGTTTGATAATAATAGCAAAACATTTGTTCAGTCATTTGCCTAACACCAATACTGCTTTTGTCTGATGAAAAAAAACAAACCGGTTCATATATCTGAACACTTTCTTCAACTTTTGAAAATGAAATATGCGGCAAAAAGCAAAAGAAGGTGGGAGAGAATGTAGTGCTTTGCATCCACATACTAAGAACCTGCAGTCAACTAGCCAGCAAGGACTCTGTAATTTGGACTAAAAAGGTCAAAGCTGTTGATGGCTCCATCCATCTAAAATGGCAGCTAACCTATGAAAGTAGGTTTGGGGTCAGGGTGGATTAGAGAGAAAGAGATCCACAACAAATGTTCACCCCTAGAGCACAGGATTGGATATGTTGAGACAGTTTTTCTGCTGGGATCATTGATTAACCTCTTTTTATTATAAGGACGGGCTTGTCTGTCTTCATTATCTGCTCCCGTTTCATTGAGTCAATACTACGTCTCCATACTTCACCTTAAACTCATCTTCACCAAGATTACTTCCTGATGGCTTTAACATGGTGGCTGATGTCCACTAGCATAAGATGAAAGGACCAGGTATGAAGTAATAGATGAGAAAACTGATACAGGCAACTCTTCAGTGGTTAAAAACATAAAAGCCAGTTGATCGTCACAGCAGGGAACAACCAGATTGAGGGAACGCTAAAGCCTCCATTTTGGACTAAGCTGTACCTTCATCATGTGTGTTACACAGGCAGCCCTCTGATAATGTCATCTCTCTGACATGACAGCTCACCCCAAAGAATTGCATATTGCATAGGGGGGGGGCATTTCATCTCCTTAACTACTTCATGCATGGGTCGAGGCAGTTGTGGGACTTTGTGCATGCAAAGCATGTCTTTATATGCACATGCTTTAACACTCCATAATTTTAGGTCATTTCTAATCTGCCAATTTCCAAATGAGTTTGATGTTATGTAAATAATTAGTTATAGCTGGCTATGGTTGTTGACCATTTATTTTTGGAGTGGCATCTACTATTTGAGGAAATAGTGTTCAACAAACATTACACTGCTAAGCCAAAAGCTGTCCTGAAATCAATTCACAGCTCCTTTAGGTGGGATAAAGGAAACTGCATCTGACTCCTAGCTTCCATTTCTGTAGTTCAGGAAGTGAAACACCAGCAGCTGAGTCTGAGGCTGCAAATTCCTTCCTTCCTCCCTTCCTTCCTCCCTTCCTTCCTTCCTTCCTTCCTTCCTTCCTTCCTTCCTTCCTTCCTTCCTTCCTTCCTTCCTCCCTCATTTGTTTTGAAAACTTTAAAGGCAATAGTTGGGTTAGGATTAAACCTCAAAAACTTTAAAACTTAAAATTACAGCAGGTCTAATCTGGTGCAGTCCACTGTGTACAAGATTATTCCGTATTTAATACATTTAATCTAAATGTATGAATTCAGGTAACATGGAATATTAATTAATTGTGAGTGCAATTTCCAAAGAGCAAGTAGAAGTTCCAATAAAGCAGTTTATGGACATGTCACATTAAAGCTTGTTCATGTCCCAAAATGACTGCTTGTTGCACAGTTCAGTGGTGCACTTGCAGTACCGTGAAGCTGGAATTGCAGCAGGAGTGTGTTAAACATGCAACCAAAGTGAAAAAGAATATCCCTGCTATTATGGTTCAGTTTGCAGTGTTAATTCCCAACAGATTAGGAATTAAGACAAAAAGGGTTGGAAATTTTAAACTCAAAATGATCACTGAAATCCCCGTATGTTAGCTCCTCTTACATTGTTAACATAAAAAAAAACAGAGCCCAGTTTGTGCTTAGACTACGACTGCCCTACATCACATGATGAGAAACCTATTCTCTGAGGCTGTAGTATGTTGTAAATCCTGACCGAAACTCCTTAAACAAATTGTTTTTGTTGGTGGCCAAACGGCTTATTCAGGGCCATATTTTTAGCAATGTTTTGATATAAAGAGCAGATTGGTCAATGTTTTGATAAGACTCTTAAATCAAACTAAACTTAAAATGCTCTTCACAGATTCTTAGGGAGTACTTGACATGGAGCTGATCAATCAATGCACTTTGGTTCATCTTGATGGCTGAATGAGTGATGCGGTTTCAGGCTAAAACAAAAAGAAAACCCATCCTGTCAGGTTCAAACAACCTAAAATACTTATATCACAAAAAGAAGAGAAAGACAAAGAATTAGTTGTTTTACTCGCTTGCGAGAAGAACGGACAGAGATGTGCTTTCAGTTACAAATCTCCTACCGCTCTGAAAACCATCTGTCCGCACCTCTCTTTTTATTATCTTTGGGGGTTCCCTAGTTACAATAAACTTTGCTGCTCTGAATGGTGGGATAAATAGCTGAAATGTAAACAGGTCATTTACATCATTATCTTGTAACAGCACACTTCCACAGTCTCCACCATCTTAAGATATGCATGTCCTTTGTTCAGCACAATCAGCCACCATCTTTATGACATCCTCAACTGTGACTGCTTCCTTCCCAGCTCCACCTTTGATCCTTGCCTGCAAACAAACTCATCACATCCTTACTTACACATACATGAAAGATTATAAAGATCAAATAGTAAAGTTAAAGAAAAGGAAAAATATAAGATGAAAGGAAAAATACAAGATAAAACTATATACAATTATTCCAACACATCCAATCTGCATCAATGAAAAAAATCTACAGATACAGTTGTGTGAAAACACGAGGAGACCCTACAACAACCTGTGTTTTTTTCTAACCAATTTTGACACCCGGATATTTAATATCAATTTTAATGCTAATAATATTGCAAAATGCAAATAATATAAATACACAAAAACCAAAGACCATTTAAAAATGTCCGTGAAATGCAATAAAAATGCTATTTCTGTGAGATATTAGAAAATAATAATATTAAATTCACTTAGATTGGCTAAAATTACCCACAGGTGTATTTCATCAGGTGTACATGATTAGAACATTCTTATTCAGCATTTTGAAGGGGGTTTGCAATGTTCAAACCTCAGACATTTGTGTAGTAGTTTGTTCCTGACTCTTAAAAGGATAGAAAACACCACAGTGAGATTTACAAAGTTAGTAAAGGCTTTAAAGAGGTCTCAAAATAATCTGAAATCAACTTTACCACAGTAGAGAAAATAGTTTACAGGGGTTGGATATTCAAAACACCACCCAACAAACCCAGGTCTGACTGCTATAAAAAGATAATTCTGAAAACAGACAGAAAGATGCTAAAAGAAGTCTCCAAAACCCCTAAATGTAATTACAGGACATAGAACTGGCCCTGTCTACTGATAATGGGAAGCTGTATGTCTGAGACTGCACAATATTAACTTCAATGGGAGGAAACATTTAGACAAGTAAGAGTATGCAATATATACATCATTTTAAAAATGATCAAACTTCATATTTAACAATGAGGCATTATTGCTTATTTCACTTCCTTTGCAAAATTAGTTTAAAAAAAATGGGAAAGGTATCACTGCACATGATCAGTCTAAGGCATAACTAGTATGCTTATTAGTCATTGGAAGTTAGGCTGTTGGAGGCATTGTTGTCGTTTGTTTTTTAGAACTAGTGTGGAGATGGTCTGCAGACCATGTGATAAAGCGGCGACTGTAAATGACAGTACCAACATGAATCAATTCCACCTTCTCTGAGCTAACCACCAGAGTAACAAACCACATCCTTACTGATTCCTGATATTTTACTTTCTGGACACACACAGGTAAGGTTATTTAGCTAGGCCTGGAAGAAGCAAGACGTGCAGACATGAGAGTCGCCACAGGAATAACGAATGGTTTCTACGACAACAGATAGTGGTGCCAACATTGTCAGTGCACACACTAAGTTAACAGCTGTGAATATGTTACCAAGAACTCCAACCTTATGATTTGTGATTGTATCTCTGGCTGCAGCATTACTTCAAATGTAACTCATGATCTGCAGGTGTGTTTTAGTGTTATGAATTGCGATGATAATGTACATTAAACATACCCAGAATTTATTTCATTATCCTTTTTTTTTATTCCTATGACCTCCATAGCCAGAATTAATTGATGAAATTTTGATCAAACAAAATTTTTGATTTTACTGCAAACAAATTCATGTTTCCATCAAAATTAGCTAATTATTGTTGATTTTAAATTCAGAGTTAAATTACAATGTTTACTTTGACACAAAATGAAAGCAGAATGTTGTAAAAATGTTGTAAAAAAAATATGTTAAACATTTTTCAGTGTTGAACGCCCCTATGCACTGGTTACAAGGTGTACAAGCAGGAAGCGCATGCACACCTTTCAGTTTTGCTCTGCTGCTTTTCAACTGGGTGTATTTCTTTTAGATTCTTCTTTTGTGCACAGAGCACACTGGCCCCTAAAGCAGAACTAACCAAGACAACAAGAGTCTATGACCTTCCAGAAACAGAGAAGAGAGATACTTACTGGTCCCACAAGTTGGCACTGGTTGGAAGGACATGACAGGCATCGTGGAGGAGTGTTTGGAGTTTGCATCTTGTTAGATGAAAAAGCTTCGAACTGCTCCATGCACACACACCCAGGAGAACAGAGATTTATAACAAAGCTGCTCTGACCATGTGGGGTGCACACAGTACACATTGAGTGGGAGATGAAGTCTCTCCCATGCATGGCAAAGCTTACACAAGAGAGCTGGGATATACAATTCAAATGTTAACATGGGACTACTTGTGAAACACATGGCTAATTTTAAATCCAGGGAGTAGACTGACACTGAAGCTATTCTTCTCTGGTGAGCCTCACAAACTACAAGTATGCTATTATTCCATTAGTATCAAGTCAATGATTTTGACTTAACATACATTCATTCAGACAGTTGAGGGTGGGTTGAGATGGCGCTTTAGTAATGACAGCTTTATATGGACCTTACAGATCTCACTGGTTGGAACAATTATCTCAGAATATAATTTTTTTGTGTTTGTGACGTATTTTCTTCAGACGTTACTGGGTAACTCTAAAACATGCAATCATTTATAGAACCTTTAGGCTGTCTGGCAAGTTTAAAAGACATTGTGTTTATAATAATACAACACAATCAAAGTAGTCTTTTTTTGTAAGATTTTGTGGTGCTAGTGGGCATTTATCAATAGCATTTACTGGGGAGAACCCACGGCAAAGCCCAAAGGTAGAAAATGTAACCCCAGATAACCGCACTGAGAACCAACAGCCTTCAAACATGGGGCGCCTGCTATTCTACACTCTACACCATCAATAGTGATCTTCTCCAGGTTCTAAAATTGTTCAAATCTAACTTCAGGTGTTAAAAGCATGACAGATTTCACAGTGTCATTAATTATTAAACAAAAATATCTGTCTACTTTTGTCTTAGTGGATGCTTTTAAGACTAGGTTTCCCAAGAGTTCTGAAACTAAAGTGGAGAATTCTTAGGAATACTTCATAGTTTCCTCCTCCTGCAGTATTTAAATATAGTAGTTGTTGAACACCACACAAGCCAAAAGGTCTGCCCAGATCATATGTCAAGCACAAGCAGCAAAAACTCCCAAAGCAAGAACAAAGAATTAGGTAATTTTTTCTTTCAGGACGAGAGAACAAATTTCTCTGTTTTTGCGAGAGAGCAACTGTAGCGGTGATGACGAAGCTGCCTGGGAGGGGTTTTCCCCTCAAGGCTAAATTGGACCAGCCTGGTAGCCAGTCTTCATTGATTGCACATTGCACCAGTAAGAGCAGAGTGTGAAGGTTCAATTAGCAGGGTAAGAGCACAGTTTTGCTCAAAATATTGAAATGCAC
>JAHUTJ010060430.1:0-10300 GCA_036250325.1 Characodon lateralis
TGATAGTAAAGAATTACAATAGTCCAGCCTTGAAGTAACAAATGCATGGACTAGTTTTTCAGCGTCACTCCTGGATAGGATATTTCTAATTTTGGCAATGTTCCGGAGGTGAAAGAAGGAAATCCTAATGACTCACATCTAAAATCTAAATAGGTGCCAATGGGACAGGGCCATTATTGGGCACAAAAGTTCAAATTTTTGTAATTAACAAATCCATGATTATATTAAGTATAATATAAGTAGTTTTGAAACCTACTGGGATAATCTTTTGACAGAACGATTTTTATTCTGAATTTTAGACTTTCTTTGCTATGTAGCAAAAACAAACCAAACCAAAACAAAACAAAATAAAAAATGCTGATTAATGTTATTTTTATTGTGGAACTGGGCATGTTTAAACACAGATTTGTATACATGGAGACAGGAAAATATATTACATCTATTAGAAGGGTTTTTTTATGTAATTTTTTATAACATTAAATCCATTTATTAAATTCAAAAATACCTTTAATTCTGTTGTTGTATTACTGTCTCATGGAGAGGATGCTCAATGTTGACCTGAGTTCTTCATTTTATATAGCATCCTACTTTGTACCATCATTTCTAGAGGTTCCAGAGCAGTCCCAGAACAAGGCCAGCCTTCTGTTTCATCTTGTAAATGTTTTGAAATCACTCTGTAATATTTTCCCTCTCTACCTTGCAAATATTCTCTATCTATCAGATTACGAGGACATATCCTGTCCACAACTCTTCAGATGGTACATATTTTTTGTTTTACACTCTTTGACTAGGTCATTACAAAATGTTCCTGAAATGAAGTCATTAATATGTGTTTGGATACATATTAATGCTAAAAGACAAAATCTTGCTTTCTTTTTAGCTTTATCCTAAAGTTTTCTTTTTTATATATAATTTAATCTACCTTACCGAAATCCCCAATTCATTGGAAATAGATAAACCTAGGCCAGAAACGGCCAACTTCAGTCCTCTAGACCCACTATCCTGTGTATTTTAGATGTTCCCCCTGGTTCAACAAACCTAAATTCAATGTATCACTGGACTGGATTATATCCTGAGCAAGTAGATCAACCTGTTATTCAGCAGTCTTGGAGCAGGGATGTCGGCTTTCGAAGACTGAAGTTAGCCCAGAAGGCAAATGAAACCCTTAACTTGTTCATTGAAGGTCATACTGCCATCTATATTAGTTGAGTTTCTAGCCTGCAATGACTCATCAGTATTGTCTATAATCAACAAACTCCCTGAGGCAAGGTTTTGTTCCATCTTATTTAAAAAAGGCTGAAATAGAATAGAATAGAATAGAACATCCTTTATTGTTAACGAAACTGAGAAGAAGGTATTTGATTGAGAACAGTGTGTTAAAAAGATAAAACAGAAACACATGTACACACATTTTCATACTGTTTGCACAATTCTGATTATTGCATCCCCCTTTACAAGGCTACGTTGTGTTTAGCTATTTATGTTGGATGGAAACTGTTGCTGAATCTGCTTGTTCTTGTTTTAATTGATTTTAATTGTAGCGTCTGTGATAGTAACAGTTCAAAAGGAGCATAACTTGGGTAAAAAGTGTCCTTCTTACACTGATTGTATGGACTTTGTTCTGGGCTTTTTGGAGACAGTGGAACTGTGAAGTTCTTCAAGTGTAGGAAGAGGGCAGCCAACAATCTTTCAATGACCCTCTGGAGCTCCTTCCTCTGAGCCACTGTACAGCTGGTGTACCACAGACGAATGCAGTAGGTCATTAGGCTCTCAATAGAGGACCGATAAAAAGACACCTGCAGCCTTTGTGTGATGTTGGTTTTCCTATGCTCCTTCAGGAAGTACACTACTCACTTGAACTTTTTCAGCAGCTCAGAGCTGTTCACACTACAGGTCTGGTCCTTCTCAATGTGAACTCCCAGGAAACGGAAGTCAGTTATCATCTCCGCACAGTCCCATCTGATGATGAGTGGTGAAATGTCAGTTTTCGTTTTTCTATAGTCAACTATCATCATGGTGCTCAACACACAACCCTGTGGAGAGCCTGTGCTGAGGCCGAGGGCTGAAGATGTATGTTGACCCAGTTTGACCCTCTAGCTGCAAACCGACAGGAAGTTGTGGATCCACATGCAGGTGAAATGTGGCAGTCTGATGTCCCTCAGTTTGTCCACCAGTCTGTGGGGGATGATGGTGTTAAATGCTGAGCTCAAGTCCACAAAAAGCAACCACATGTAGCTCCTCTGCTGTTGTAAATTGGATAATGCACCATGGAGGGCTCAGGCTACTGCATACAGCAGTTGGCTGGTAGTAATTAAGCAACTCCGGTCCTGAAGAAATTTTATTTTGATGCCAGCTCTGTTTGTATTTTAAAGCTGCCTTTTGTTGTTAAATTATTAGAAAAACTTGTAGAAACCCAACTCAGACCCTGGTTTGGTAGGCTGCACATCTTTGACCCTGTTCAGTCTGACTTTCTAAAGCAGCATTCCACTTAGACTGGTTCAGTAAACTTTAACAATATTCTCTTAGTGGCTGCTAAAGCAGGAACATGTTCTATGATGGACCTACTTGATCTCAGTGCCATTTGATACTATAAACGATAAAATTTTATTAGATCGGCTGAAGGTTATGGCTGGTATTTCTGGTTCTGGATTAGATTGGTTTTGTTCATATCTGTCTGATTGGACATTTTGCACCAGGACTGACAAGTTCTCCTCTGACTCGGCTTCTCTAACCTGTGGGGTTACACAGTGTTCAGTTCTGGGTCCAATATTATTTTTTTTATATTCTTCCATTATTCAGTCTCTTTCTGACATCTTCTATCACAACTATGCATCTGATGTCAAATTGTACACATCTTTAAAACTGCTGGATAGGTGTGCCACCCTTGTCCAATGTTTAACTAGAAGGAATGAGTGGCTCTTCAGCTTTTTGTTTGTTTCAAACACCAATATGACACTGAAAACAAATCATGCATTTATAGTAACTGCATTCTAAAATGAAGTCAAGTCCAATATAAGATATCTTGGAGTTAAGTTTATCTCTGGTTTAGATTTTGGCTTGCGTCAGATTTATTTCTTGTCCTTGTTTCTTTTATTTAAGAAACATTTTTTAAATATGACACATGGCCTCTAAAGTAGATCTAGAGAACATTATTCATGCATTTATGTAATTGCTCTTAGACTGTTGTAATGCTCCATTTACCAGTTCAGAACGCAGTAGCCAGATTTCTAACTAAATCCAGTAAATGCACTCATTTTACCCCAGTTTTATACTATCTACCCCTGCTCCCACTAGATGTAAGGATTTAGTTGAAATGACTTGTATGCACCCAAAGGGCTCCACATAGCCAGGCTACTGATTATTTGTGTCAGCTTTTAACCACACACAGGGCTGCTTGTAGCCTTCCATCCCAAGCCCAGAATCTCCTGATTGCTCTTCATAAAAAGGCTAAAAACTAAGGGGGCCTGGGCCGTTCTCTCTCTGGCTCCTAAACTGTGGAACAATTTTCTTCTGCAGGTTAGCTTTGCTGGCTGTGTGAACGCTTTTATAAACTTGTTGAAATCCTATTTGTTCTATCAGGTATCCTTTATTAGGTGTCTTTTTATTTGTTTTATTCTATGTGTAATTTTACATTTGATTTATGTTGTACAATGCTTTTTGACTTGCAACTGCTTTTGTGAATGGCGAATGATAAATAAACTTTATTCGCTTATTGTACCGTGGTGTATCTGGGATGCTGTGGTTTTGTTTTTCTACTCTTTTCTGACTAATGCCTTTATAAGATCCTTATGATCATTTGTAACGTCGCTGGTCTTAGCTAAAAATGCAATTGAGAAAATGTTTCGAAGTTCCTACGACAACAGCTGAACTCCATTAATGGTTGATCAGATTATGTATAACTGATCAGTGATATATCTGACTCAACACTATCTGCTGGGTTTCCTTAGATAGAAAAACTTTTTATCCAATTTGAATAAATAACTGAATCTGACTGCATTGTTCAATGGTTAGGACTAATTTAAATGTATGTACCTGACTTTTGTGAAGTGCCTTGAGACAACATGTGTTGTGAATTGGCGCTATATAAATAAACTGAATTGAATTGAATTGATATAAAGTCAAGTTAAGTGCTGAAACTGATTGAATGCTATCCACATTTATATCAAAGTTTTTTTCTCAACTAAATGTAGTTGCTGAGTTGAATATATGTGTCACATTAAAGGTAGAAAAAATGTAAATAAGTTGTACATGACAAATTCCTTGCATTTTAACAGGACATCCAGAAATCTAAGAGCTACTGTATATAGAAATGAATATGAACTGATTCACATGAATTAAACATGTAACAAGATTAAATAACATAGGAGAACATTAGGTTATTAAAACACAGATACAGCAGGACAGAAGTGTAGATGAGGCTGGAGTTTGTATACACTTTGGGGAAAATAACTACTGCACATGTATGTTTATATTTGTATGCGAATTATACGAAAATGGTAATATAAAAACATGATTTTAATAATAAAATATCGTTTTGATCTTTCTGAACAAAAATTGACATGTCAGGCCAAACTGCAAAATACTGACCACAGTGCAGGACATACAGGAATATATAAAATAATATTCTAACATAAATAAAATGTAGATGGTGAGTGTGTTGAGGCATCTTTTTTGAAGGTGTTGGCTATTGATTTCCCTGTGCTCTGCAAAGTTTTAAGTAGCAGATGTATCTGCATATTTTTACTGATCACTTTTTTGTTGATTGTTCTCATTAATGCAGATAATGAACTGGTGTCAACCCACTGGTGCTCAATGTTCTTTTTGACCTGTCTCTGCACCCATATGGTTTCTGTCTCGTTTGACTCTAATGGCAGATTAGGGATTTAGAGCAGATGGAGCATAAAACAATCGGAGCACACATCAGGGAACAGGCTCCTGCTACTATGAGTTGTGTGACAACTAAGGAGTACATTAACATCTTATTCCCTTATTGGTGATGTTGGAACCGTGGTTATTCTGAGTGTGTGTGTGATTGTAGATTTAATTTATCATCAGATTGAACAGTGTCAGAGAATGGCCATCTGATAAACCTGTTTCATACTAAATAGTGCTATAAAACAGTATTTGTCTCTTGCTGATTTCTTTTGATTTTGCTTTCTTTTTTTATATCATTAAACTGATTTGAATATCAACCAAAGATAATTAATTTTTATTTCATGAATTAAGCAAATAAAGCTATCCAAACCACCCTAGCCTTATAAGAAAAATAATCGGCTCCTTGTTTAATCAGTAGTTAGTAATCTGGCCCAGGCGTTATTGCTGACCGACATGTAGAGTCAGAATTCACCTAAATAGAAGCTCTCTGACAACATGACATAGTCTAAAAGATTTCTAAAATTATTGAGAAATGGAGAAAAACTAGAGGAGTGGTGGAACTTCCCATGAAGACCTTGCCAATCAAAATTTCTCCAAAAGCTCATTCAAAACAACATGCGAAGCACAGCAGGCCTCATTTGCGTCAGCAGCGTTCATGACTGTACAGTTTGGTTTTGCAGCAGCACAATAATCCAAAGCAAATCCAACTCTGAATGACTCAGAAAAACCTGAAAAACAAAATGAAGGTTTTGGAGTGGCCTAGTTGAAGGGAAAACTTAAATTCCATTGAGATCTTGTTGCATGATCTCAGACAGGCAGGTCATACTCAGAAGCCTTCTTATGTGGCTGAAAACAATTCTACAAAGAACACTGGGCCAAAATTCCTCAACAGCAACATAAAAGACTAACCGCATGTTGTTGCTAACACTTTAATGGCAGTTGTTGCTGCAAAGGATGGAACAAGCAGCTATTAGGCTTAGGGGGAAATGGCCTTTTCACATAGTGCCAGGTTGGTTTAGATAGGGTTGTTTACCTTAAATGATTAATTTATCATAAAAAATGTATTTAATTTACTTAGGTTGTCTTTGTATTATATTTGGATTTGTTTAATTATCTGAAGAATGTAATTGTGGCAAATGAGAAGGTTTTCCAAGAGGTAGTGCAGGGAAAAGTTAATAAAACACAGGAGAGAGAGCAGCTGCCCGTAATCAGACTGTCTGCATCGGGTCAAACGGGTAATTATCCCAGTGGATAATTTTATACATGAAAAAACAATCTTGCATGTACAATAATACATATTATTTGTATTTTGTTTATGTGTTTATTTTCTATTTATTTATTACTTATTTTTTTATCATTTCACGCATATTACTTTAATATGACAACGTTAATAGCAGCACGGTACACTGATGGCTGGAGGCGGGTCTTCAGCCGGCAAAGCTCCAGCTGTCACTGGGTCAATGAAAACACAACAGGTACCGAACAGAGGAGATAGACCAGTGGAGCGGATCCGCACCGCCTTAAACGAGCCAGTGGAATTTCAAAAATGTAGGAATTTGTCACATCAAATATAGCAGATTAGCACTCTCCGTAAACAGTGACTTTGGTTTTAAGCATTAATGATATATGAGTTGAACTACGGAAGATTTACTTAGCCAGCAAAGATAATTTGAAAAAATGTGTTCCTCTGTCTGCCTGCCTTGCTGTTCCTCATTTTTGTCTTAGGTCTACATTTGCGTTTCTGTGCACACAGCTTTGACCATTTATATTTTGCAGTGGTTCTTTCATCCACAGCCGAGCATCTGCTTTGCCATGATCATCTCTCACTACTTGTCATATGCTCATGGCAGGCAGAGAGCAGGATGGCGGCAAACTTGTGCACCAGGGTGGAAAAAAAATCTGAGTTTACACAACGGCAAGGCGGAGAAATTAAAGATGATTTTTTTTTATTCCCTTTATCTGAAGGGGAATTCATTACCTGGCAGAGGAGCGGGAGCTGAGCGCTGTCAGCCAAGAATAATGACTTGTCTAACTGATAGGGAAATACACATCCTCAAAGACACACAAATACACACACACACACACACACACACACACACACACACACAATTTCACATGCACAAAGAAGATAACTCGCAAAATCAACAAGCTATAACACACACACCAAGTGTCAAATGTTGTGAATCCACTTTTAGTTTAGACACCAACACTCACACATACACACCATACACTATAAATAGTGCATAGATGCATTCAAACACTAGTCGCTTTTAATCGTGACTTGTGTGCTTTGGTGCATTTCTCTGCAGAGACCCTGCCCTTCGAAAGAGGTCAAAACTCCAGCAACCTTTGCTGCATCAACTTTTCCTTTATTTGGTATTATAATACACTTAAAATATCCTCTGTTATTTTCCAGTTTGCAATAAACTAGCACGTCTACAACAGGACACCAGAAGAGATAAAGGCATTCATACCAAGTGGAGTGGTAGTGCTACACAAGGTCACTCAACAGTAAGTCAAAACAGTGACAGTGAGGGTTAGCAGTCATGCAGGATTCCTGGTGGACATATTGGATAATCTTACCACCACTTGACAGAGATTGAATGGATTCACATTTTGGCTTTCCATTAACCTGGATGGTCATATTCTGATATTTCTCAGCTTTTGGCAAATACTCCCTACAATATGGTGCAAGAAGACATGACATGTGTGAGTGCCCTCATGTGCCCATTGGTCCCAGCATTGGATCACTGTGACATCTGCCTGACTTAGTTACAGTTCAGTTGCACAACAAAAACACATGGCTTCTTGGAAACCTAAAATCTCTCTAGTACTGTCAAGTGCTGACAATGTGTTTAGAGACCTTCACTCAGTGTTTTGACTGACTATCACTCAATCAGCTGGCTGTAACACATCACTCTACTCTTGATGGCACCACTTATGCCAAGTAGTGCCATTTTATACTGTGCATGCCATTTCCTTAGAAATCAAATCATTTACAGGTCTACCACTGTCCCAAATTAGTACATTCCGTCCAGCTTATTTGGTCAGTAAGTGTAAATTATTTGATTTGGATTTAAACTTTTTTACCGAGGAGACTAAGGCCTTTTAAGACCTAAATTCCTTTTCATGAACGTGTCTTCACCAAGACAGACAGCAGCTGATGAGTGACATTAAATATTCTCTGAGAATGTTAATGAAGTTTTTTTTTAAACATCTATTGACATCTGTAGCACCAATAATGCAGACCCAATCCTTAAACAGGTAAAAACCTAAGTTGCCATGGTCTCAGGAAAGGATAGTACATGTTTTGTTATTCCTGCTCTAGAAGGACAGTACATCAAAAGTATCTACCTTTAAAAGAAAAATTCCACAGTAGATCAAAAATACATTAACACCAACATTGAAATAATTTAACCATTAAAGGCTCAACAGTTCCCTAATATTTTATGTTGGTGTTGTTCAAACTGAATGTATTCAGATAACAAGATGATGGATCCTAACCATGACATCACTGGGAAGCCTACATGACGTCTTCAACGTTAAATGCAACTTGTCTGCATCCCATAGATTTGAACTGGATGTTGTTAGCTGTCAGAGCTACATTATTTTCTTCTCTTAGCAATAAATATTGACAGTTATCACTTTATAAAATTTTATTTTCCTAACAGTTCTTTCTCTGCTATTGTAATTGTAGTGTTTAAAGTGTGAAAAGTATTTTAAACTAACTTGTACTTACAAAATGCAAAATGTTAAAGGTTAATAAAATATTTGTTGTGCAACAATATGTTTGGTTTGCCTTTGGATACTTATAAAGAAGTGCCAAAGGCAGTTATTGACAAAGTTATTATTAATTAAATGACCAAGTCGGGGCACCACCTGATTATTAGGAATTAACAGCCAAACACTTCATGGTCTCAGTCAGTTATTATTTTATGAATACCTGCCCGATGAGGTGTGGTATTATGGAACAATAGATGAAGCAGTGAAACTGTGCACTAGCGTTCTTAAACAGTAAGCACACATATATAGAACATACACATATATATAAATACAAACTTCTCTCCAAATATAATAATTTATTAACAGAATACTTCAACTTCCAGTTAAAATACTTCAGTCAACCAAATTTTTAGCTAGACTAGTAACATTCAACTAAAGTAACAATGAAAAGAATAAGGAAAAATAAAAAATTATGGAAAACAAAATAAAAACAAAAGAATAAACTGAAACCAATAACCAATACACAATGCAGTGAAATGGCAGTTCAGTGTGAATATGTATGTTAAAGAACCAAGGTTTGTTTTGAAGGAGGCCAAATTAGATAAACTTAGGAAGGACAACAATTGCTATGCGTTCAAACAACCAGTTCACAATGCAAAGCAGGAGGAAAAATAAAATATTTTAATAAAATTATGTTTTAAAAATAATTAGCTGAATTAAAAATCAGTAACCTTTTGGACAACTAGCTATCACATAGAGTGATGAACTAATATAATGGTGTGTTATAGACTCCTAATTTGGTTGTCGGACAGCAGGCCTGATGATGTCACATGAGAGATTAGCATTTCAGCTACAACAAAGAACATAGCAGAAAATTTGCACGCTGATAAGAACAATGCAGACATGTTTTATGAATGTTAGTGAGAGCAGACAAATGGAAAACACAGATAAAATAGAATCAACTCCTATTGCAGGAGTAAAGTGACCAATCACCCACTTTACAAAACAATTTTTAGACCTCAGGCTCAGTGGCCTTATAGCACTCAAACATTTAAGCACCACAAACAAGTAAGAAGTAAACAATATTTCAATTGTTCTATCCTAACCAAATTTTCTCTGCTCAAGAAAGAAAGAAAGAAAGAAAGAAAGAAAGAAAGAAAGAAAGAAAGAAAGAAAGAAAGAAAGAAAGAAAGAAAGAAAGAAATGAAATAAACCCAAACGTTTCAGTCTGAGCTCTTCAAAAGATTCCCTGAGAAGAGACAGTATCCCTAATTACATAGACAAAGCGTGGTGCTACTGCTATCAAAACAATGGCCAGGATGCCATATCAAAACACAATAAATTCATGTCTAAAGTAAAGTTCGTTGTCATTTTGGCCTAGCTTACCACTTTGCTGTGTCCATGGTTTCCATAGACAGAAGGTACTGACCACTTAATCAGATAAAGTCATTCAGCAACTCCTTTTTGATACTGGTGGAGGTTGCCTTGAAGTGGGGGAAATAGGAATTTACCCACTGATGTTGATACACTTTTTCGTTGTCCGATGAGCTAACCCCTCCCTCCTACTTCCCTATTTCTAAGGGAATTGTTCAATCCAGCTCTCCATCCAACGGGTCCGGACTTCCCTAAACCTGGAAGGTCTTACTAAGCAGGTTTACTGGAAAATCTGTTTAAGCTGGTGTCTGGAAATGACTCGCTTAAC
>JAHUTJ010060431.1:0-10298 GCA_036250325.1 Characodon lateralis
AAAAAGAATTGGCCCAAGTACTGAACCCTGTGGTACTCCACAATTAACCCTGGAGTTTAAAGATGATTTATCATTTACATGAACAAACTGGAATCTGTCAGACAAATAAGATTTAAACCAGACTAGCGCTGTTCCCCTGGTCCCTACAGAATATTCCAGCCTTTTTAAGAGAATATTATGGTCAACTGTATCAAATGCAGCACTGAGATCTAAGAGGACAAGTACAGACACAAGTCCATTATCTAAAGCCATAAGAATATCATTAGTGACTTTCAGCAGAGCTGTTTCAGTGCTATGATGAGCTCTGAAGCCTGACTGAAACTCTTCAAACAGGTCATTGCTGTGTAAATGCTCACACATTTGATTAGCAACTATTTTCTCAAGAATTTTAGATAAGAATGGAAGATTGGATATAGACCTGTAATTTTTCAAGTCATCTCGATCAAGCAAAGGTTTCTTAAGTAAAGGTTTAATTACAGCTACCTTAAAAGCTTGTGGTACATATCCATTTACTAAAGATAGATTAATCATATCTAAAATGGGGCTGGTAATCAGAGGGAACACTTCCTTAAATATGTTTAAGGAAGTGTTTTCAAAAGTACCTCAGGTTCATTATGAAGTATGGGGGAGGATATGTGATGCTGTGGACCTTTTTCTCTTTCAAAGGCCTTGGGGAACTTGTTAAAATGTGTGGCACAATGACTTCTTTGAAATATGAGGACATTTTTAATAAAAGACTGGTGTATACTACTAGTAAATGGGAAATAGGTCGCTGTTTGGCTGTTCTGCTCAATAATGACCCAAATGTTGTCAAATCATCGCAGAAATGATTTGCCAGGCACAAAGCCAACCTTATTCTAGGACCATCTTATTCCCCAAACTTAGATCTTAGGTTCCACAGAAAACTTGGCGTAAGCCGAAGACAAGGGCACATTAGACAGGACCTAGGACTGGTTGTCTTTGGGTTCCCCATAGAGAACTGGTCAAAGATCCCTTTCTCTATGCTTCAACCTTTGTGTCTTCTGGGAGTTTTATTAGAAGTAATTAGTTCCTAACATGGGATTTCATCCCCTTCTAAAAAGATATTACACAAATTTCCTCAAAGGTTGGATTCGGCTAGGTTTTTATTGAGATTATGCAACTGCAGTAAAAGATTGATTTATGTTGGGCTTTTTTATCAGCTGTGGC
Source organism: Characodon lateralis (assembly GCA_036250325.1). NCBI lineage: Eukaryota > Metazoa > Chordata > Actinopteri > Cyprinodontiformes > Goodeidae > Characodon > Characodon lateralis. Next base: position 1,189 of record JAHUTJ010060431.1, read on the forward strand.
ATTTGTAGAGGGGAACCAAACTTTAGTATAAAACTTTTCTTCAATTATTCAGTGATTGTGAGAGCCTTGAAACATGCATAGGACATCCCGGAGAACCTGTATGCTACACCTCTACTGATTTCTGTGGAGATTTGTAGATTTGATGTGGCATACAAGAAGGTCCAGCCTGAAGTAGCTTTTACCCATGCTGAATATGCAGCGCAGCAAGAAAACTCTGCACCTGCTCTTCATGTCTGTGATAAAAGCCGGATCCTTATTTGTTTATGACCATCAGACTACAGTTCTTAAGCGTCTCTTTACAAATCAGCCTGCTTTTTCCTCTCTTTCAGTGTCTGCAGTACCACCACAGAAATGGAGAGCATAGGATCCAGTGGGCGTTCCACTCCTGCGCTGTTGAATGGACAGAGCAGCACCAGGTCTTCTGCCACCAAGACATTGGCTTACACCTGCTGCTGGGACCACTGTCCACAGTGCTTTAACTCCAGCCCTGATCTGGCAGAGCATATCAGGGGAATTCACGTGGACGGCCAGAGAGGAGGGGTTGGTAGACTTTAAAGTTTTCAAGGAGCTTTATGTCGATCTTCTTCATTCACCTTGACAAACTTGACAGCTAGTGTGCTTTTTCTTGGTGTAGCTTCACACTGACGGTGCAAACACCCAGCACAGCAGGAAAATGGCTTCAGGTTGATAATTTATGTTCAGACTTGGGAGTACTAATGCTTTTCTTCAACTTAAAAGTCACCACAAAAAAAAATCAGATGTATAAAACCGTGCGTACACATGTCACCGTACATCTTTCCTTCATACATCCCGCTTTGCGTGGAATTGGCCCAGCTGCATGTGCATCTTAGACCACCTGGTCCCTGTCCCTAAATATGTTTGGAAATTGGTATAATTACCTAGAAGCCGGCCATCGAGCACAGAGCCAGCTTGAGGTTTGTTCCCAACAAAGCTAGTATAATTATAAGATTTATATAGTATAAAGAAATCATGAGTTGAGGAGGCCCATGTGCCAGTGCATTTGTGAGACATTTGCACATCACAAATGGGTTGTACATATATTGAATGAAAATACTTTCTATTCAGAAAAGCCTATTCACTTGCAGATGGGGCCCTAGCTCTGATTACATTCGGAAATCGGTTCCTTGCTGCAAATGAAGGCCACAGTTTAGGGGAGCTTTAGATATCTGAACAACATACGGATGAGGCCCATATGGCTGGCATGGCCCGGCTCAGGGATGACTGTTAAATACCCAACCTGTCAGTCGGCTCCCTCTGAACAGCTACGGTTGAAAGGACCGCAGCGTAGTGAGAACTTGAACTGGCACTGACGACGCACGGTTCCTTCTAGGTTCCCCCTGTAACACTGGGCAATCTAAACCGGCTAATAAGCCACCCATCGTCGTGTACCAGCAGGTCAATGCAATCTCTGAACGAAACGCATCCACTGACTTGTTCCATTGGGGATGTCCTCCAGCTGTGCAAAGCTGCCATCGTTCCACAATTAAGCACAACTTTACGCAGCACTTTATGGACAAGTGTGATTGTCTACAGCTTGTTCACCTTATGAATCATCACACCTGACTTGTTCTAATCTGCTGATCCGACACCGTTTTCTGTTTCAGTGAGAATGAAAAGTCCCCTCAGTGCACAAACCGATGCGCATTTACATCTACAGGTGAAAGAAACGGAGGAAAATTTATAGTTTACATCCAACTGAGGTTGTTTCCATCATTGTTTGAGATGTTATTGTTTGAGGTTCATCACTTGTGTTTAAACCATAACAGCTCGAATTTATGAAAAAACATCGTGTTCGATGCTCCTTGACTTAAATAAACTGAATGAGTCATAATTCAGTATATTTAGGTGACTTTTAGTTCTCTGTACTTTGTTATTGTTGACTGAAGAAGTTTGCGTGGATTAACGCACTTTGAAACATTGCGACGCACTTCGTACATGACGTTCGTACATGAGGCCCCAGGTCTCAGATCTTGTGCACTAGTTTATGTCTGTGTCGACCTGCGTTGCAGCAGAGCAAATAAAGCTGTCAGAGAGTTTACAGTCAATAGTTGTGTATGTTTAACAGTACAGGATTTAATTCGGTACCCATTCCTAGCCACAGGTTGCCTAAGGCTATCATGCTAACCTAAATATTGTTGAAACTTCAGGATAAAACTGTAAAACTCTGCATTTACTGTACCTATTTATTTGACTGCATGAAAGACATCAGCTGCTCTTCATTCTGGGGTTTATGGACAACGAAAACCTCCTTGGGGTGACTGGGAATGCTTGCATTCAGACATGCTGGAGCTCTACTTTGGAGGTAGTGAAAGGGAGATGGTTCTGCCTTGGATCAGATAGAGGGACCCTGTCTTACATTCTGGCCTGTGCAGTTCTGCGCAATATTGCGCTGAATGCTCTGGTTTAATTTGATCTTCAGCGTGATGTGCTGATATTTATGTGAAGGCTGTCAGACGGAGACAGTACCTCATCCCACACTTCTAAAATGCAATACTTATTTTTACCAAGTAGGCGATTAAAATAACAAGACATTACATAATATTTTCGGAGACTTTATTTTTGTGAGGAACTGTGTTTCTTGTTTTTTTGCTCTTTTTGTGATGCTGTCAGTCTAAAACCTGAGAGAAAAGGATCTTTTTTTTAAACAGTCTTCTGTTTATCAATACCCCTAACTCTGTGGACAAGGCAGCTGGACAAATGGGTCAGGTGTGGTGTGTATATATATAGTGTGATGGCATCTTGGCCCCAGATTTACCAACCTTCAGTTGTTCTTATGCTGGGAATGTCCATTGTTTCATCAATCACATGTGGAACTTGTCCTAAGATCATTTCTGCACCCCAACCAAATGTATAATTTATGCACAAACATCCGGTCACCATTAATTTCTACTGGATTTTTAACCATTTTTATTTACGTGAAATACTTCCCTATCATGTATGATGTTGTTTCTCAGACTCTCAGTTGTTTACACAAGTACATTCAGTGGCCTTTTAATTGAAAAATGTCATGACAGGGCATTACTAAAGGAGACGGTTGCAGTGGTTAAATGTTATGGTTTTCTTTGTCTCGAACAATATTAGGAATATCCCAAACCTCCTGGACATCCTCTACCTGCTGCCGTTTTCAGGAGAAATTAACAGACTACAAAGAATTAAGGTTAGTCCTTGCCTGAATACCATGACCGCTGGTCTAATTTTTTCCCTCTCTCTTTGTGTCCGTTTCTTAGGTATTTGTATGTCTCTGGAAGGGTTGCAAGGTGTATAACACGCCGTCCACCAGTCAGAGTTGGCTGCAGAGACACATGCTGACACACAGTGGAGATAAACCCTTCAAGGTAAAAAAACCAACGTGCTTGTGATGGTGTGTGGTAGAGCATTTCCTCCTTTTCAGGAAATCTCTCTTTTATGTACTGTGACTTGCAAAAGTATTCACCCCCGCTTGGCATTTTTCATTGTTCCCTCACAACCTGGAATTAAAATGGATTGTTTGAGAATTTACAGACGAGCCAAGATCTTTGAAGATCTGTCAAGTTTTTATTTATTTATTGTGAAGCAAACAACAAATTGGACAGAATAACAGAAAACGTCAGTGTGCATAACTGTTCATCCCCCGACAGTCTGTACTTTCTAGAGCCACCTTTTGCAGAAATTCTAGCTGCAAGTCACTTTAGTTGAGCCTTTATGAGCTTCCCACATCCTGTCACTGGGAGTTTTGCCCATTCTTTAATGCATAACTGCTCCAGCTCCTTCATGTTGGATGGGTTTTGCTAGTGAACAGCAATTTTCAGGTCTAGCCATGGATTCTCAATTGATTTGAGGTCTGGACTTTGACTAGGACATTCCAAAACGTTTAGATGTTTCCCCTTGAACCACTGGAGTGTTGTTCTAGCAATACGCTTCGGGCAGTTGTCCTCCTGGAAGACGAACCTCCGTCCCTGTCTTACATCCCAGGCTGACTGACACAGGTTTTGTTCAAGAAAATCCCTGTATTTAGAACCATCCATCTTTCCCTCAACTCAGACCAGTTTCCCAGTCCTTGTTGGTGAAAACATCCCCACAGCACAATGCTGCCACTATCATATTTCCCTGTGGGGGTGGTGGTCTTGGGGTGATGGGATGTGTTGGGTTTGTTTGCGCCAGACATAGTGTTTTCCTTGGTGGCAGAAAAGTTCAATTTTAGTCTAATCTGACCAGAAACCTTTCCACCATACATTTTGGGAGTCGCCCACGTGCCTTTTGGTAAACTCAAAACGTGCCTTCTTATTTTTAACACTTTCTGGCCTTTCAATAAAGCCCATATGGACAGATACTCCAGTCTCTGCTGTGAAACTCTGCAGCTTTTTCAGGGTTACGTTGGTCTCTGTGCTGCCAGTCTGATTAATGCCCTCCTTGCACAGTCTGTGAGTTTTTGTGGGCAGCCCTCTCTTGGCAGGTCTGTTGTGGTACCATGTGCTTTCCATTTAAATAAGATAGTTTTGATAATGCTTAGGAGAAACATCAAAGATTTGGACCCTTTTTATAACCCCACCCTGCCTGGTTTGAGAGCTCCTTGGTCTTCATGGTGTGATGCCTCTCGCTTAGAGGTGCTGCAGTCTTTGGGGCCTTTCAGTAAAGGTGTGATTATTGTGACAGATCATGTGACACTCAGACTGCACACAGGTAGACTTTATTTCACTAGGAAGTAAATATGTGTGTTTTGAAGGAAATTGGTTGCACCAGAACATTTTAGGAGCTTCATATCAATTTATCAATATATCAATATATTTATGTTTTTCTCATTTCACTTCACCAACTTCACCAGGTTGGAATGTAAGAAAATGGGTAAAAAGCCGAGGGGGTGAATACTGTATCATGTGGAAATCCGCTCATGACTCATCTGACCTAAATTAGGGTTAGGATTAGAAACCTAAAAACAGGTGCTGAAGCATTGAGACTTTTTACTTAGATTTGAGATTTTTTTTAAATATGTATTTAGTTATTTAGACTTTTGTTTAATCATCTATTGATGTTAAAGATAATAGACTATTCTTTTTTAAAACCACAACCTCAGGCCCTGTTTTATTAGCCAACCATTTGTATATACACAGGGACGTGCACAGATAGACGCTAGGTGGTGCTAGAGCACCTGCCCTTTCATCCTTTGGAGAAAAAAGTGCCCTCCTGAAATGTATTTATTTATTTACAGTGTAAAGTGTAGGGCCCAAGGTAAAATTTCTTAATTTAAAGGCCTATAATACCAGTGCCCCACGTTTTGAAGTTTTGATCGACAACTAACCCCCCCGCCAACACACATCCGTGTCCCGCCTCATGTGTCTCAACGGAAACGGGCTGCTTGCTGAGCAGAGAGTTGGACCTGCGCTGGTGCAGCTTACCCGCTATGTCTTCTGTGGCCGCCACCAGGCGCCAGGAGAATCTCTACAATTTAACTCTGAGATTAAATTAGAAGAAAAAAATAAATTCAAATCTATCTCATAAATGTACGTATTACATTTGCTATAATGGTCCATGATGACTTCTGTTTGACTCATGTTTTTTGACTCATAAGGTTATTTGGTGCAGAAGACATTTTGTGATAAAAGTACAGAATGATATAGTCAAGACAAACACGTTGTGCTCAGTGTGTAAAAAGAAAAAAATGAAGGATAACGTAATCTAACTTTAAATCAGTCTATGATCATTTTGTTGCCTTATTAATTTAAAGAATTTTGTCAAATGCATTCTTGTTTTGAGTTTTTTTTTCCTGGGTGGTCATTTCCCTTCAACCCACAGGACAGTTTGTTTTGGGGTTACTTAGTAATATATATAAATTATGTTCATGTTGTGCCTGTAATAAATCTCACACTACAAAGGCAACCGACAGCTCCATGTGCCGCACAAGGTGCCCTTTTTTTCCACTTGAGCACCTGCCCCCGAAAATGTCTGTGCACGCCACTGAAGAGGAAAGAAAAATGTCTCACTTGAAACTTTCATCAACACTTGCTTGAAAATTCAATGAGAGCAGATAACCTTGAACACCAGAGAAACGTGTGCGGTAAGGTTATTGCTCCATGTATAATCCTCCACTGGAGGTCACCAACCTGTTTTTCAACAAGATGCTCCGTATATAAGGACCCTCCAGCTACCTTTACAGCCTGATGCAAACACCTGAGTCCACCTCGGCTCTCTGACCCCAAACAGAGAGCACCTGTTCAGCACCTCTGAACTGGCGGGCAAAGAAAGAAAGAAATAATTTGATCACATAAAGTTTTTACTTTTTAGGAAGACAACAATACAAGCTCACATGAAACACCATATTTCTGATTTAGTCTCATTAACTCTTAAGTAGAAGTATTGGAAATGTTATTATTTTATAACAAATTATTCCACCTTTAAATGCATAACTAACTTATTTTGCTTGAAAAAACTGTCTGTTTATGAGTTTTTCCTGTCTCTTCTCTCAAAGGTCGTATTTGTTTAGTTTTTTTTTTTTTTAAATCATCAGGGGTTCTCTCCTTCCTGCCACACTTGGCATTCTTCTGACAGCTTCAGGCTCTGATGGAGGTATTTCACTGTGAGGAAAGTGACAGGCAATGACTCAAGTGCAACTCGCGGAGACTGAACCTTATTATGTACCTACTCAGTTATTACAATAATGATGCCCAAATTTCTGGTTAGGCTCAAGCAGAAACATTTTATGTAAACAGAGTGAGGATGTGCATCTCCACCCTATATCTGGTTGTCATGCTGTCATTGTAAATCATGTTATGCAGATCTGAGGCACCTCTGGCTCCATGAGACATATGTAACATACTATACAAGCACACAAAATCCAGTCCTCCCCATGGGTGTAATTGATATATACCTGCACATTCCTCACTTGTAATGTACATGGTCAAAATGTGCTTTCTCATCACTATTTGGTAATAATGGTGAGCGGGGCAGTTCCCCTTTTCCTTTTCCTTGCAGCCAGAATATAGATGAAATTCATTTTTAAAATTACAAACTAAAACTTACAAATACTTGTTTTCATTTCCAGTTAGAAGAAAAGGCTCATTGAGTTTTCACATACTTTAGAATGTATACTGTTATTTGCTAATTGGAGTAAAAACAAGCCTGAAGATGTAATTTGCAGAGTTTGCTGCACATATGGCCAATGGTGCAACACTTAAGACCATGGATTCGACTTTAAACCCAAACTCTCACATTACTGAAAGCTGTGAATGAACCTATGATTTGGCTAATATTTTGCAGCACGTGAAGATTTTCATTTTTCAGGAACGAGAAAATTTACACCAAACTGTGACCCCCATATAGAAAAAGATACATTTTAGAAAATGCACAGCTGCAATTTAGTGTAAAATTTATTTAAAGCCTGGAAAAATCATAAACATTAATTTTAGAAACTGTTTATAGTATTACAATGACAGCTCTTCTGAAAGTGCAACATCAAAAGGAGACTGAATGCAACTCCAGCGTCAGGTTTTTAAGTCACTTTCTATGATTATCATTGTGATTTTTAGTGTTTAACCCTGTTTCTGTCCAACACATAGCTATTGGCGACTAACTGTATGTGCTCTCTTTCATCCTACAGACTTGAAAACTGACTCAGTTTATCTACTTAGGCGTGTTTCTCTGTTAGATGAAGCCACTAAAGGAGTTACTTCTGCCTTTAACTTTTTACTTTTCTTTCAGATAGAAAGTACACCTGGATCAGTGCTTCTCCGTTATTTTGTATGCTCTGTTCTCTCAAACCCCCAGTCGGCCTTGGCAGATAGCCGCCCAAACTGAGCCTGGTACTGCTGGAGGTTTCTTCCTGTTAAAGGGGAAGTTTCCTTTCCACTGTCGCTACATGAACACCCAGGAAGAGTGAATGCTGCCACTCACTGACTCAATGCAATCTGCTGGGTTTCCTTAGATAGAAAACTATTTAACCAATTTGAATAATAAACTGAATTTGACTGCACTGTTTGATAGTTAGAAACAATTGGAATGTTTGCATGTGTATGTTTGTTTTAAACACTGGCAAAAGAGTGCTGTGCAACAGTGAATTTCTGTAAAACAAGAACGTGGGACACTCTTAACAACTCAACTGCAGCTCCCTCTTGTGGTTGACAGACTGAACTGTCTTAAGCCTCTTGTTTCACATGTCTGCAATTTTGTCTTGATGGACGGAATAAGATAAACTGCTGAAGTATTGTAAAATGGTTAGAGCACAACCAGTCATATAATGCAGATGCATTAACACTAAGTTACTCAATTTGGTATATGTTAGAAGACAAGACCAACTCCATCCAACCATTTCCTTTGGCTTATCCAAGATTGGTTTGCAAAGGCGACTGCTTCAGGAGGGGAATCCAGATAATTTTTTTGCTCATCCTTGGGGATCCCAAAGCATGTCCAGCTCAGAGTGGAGTTCCTCACATGTGTTGTAGGTTTGCGTCAGGTTCTAAAGCTCTCCAAAGAAATCATCCTGACTTGAAGCTCCAAACCACTTTAGCTGACAACTTTTTGATGAACCAAGAAACCAAGAACAGGCTCTTCTCAAAGTTTCCTCTAGAGGACGGAGTCCTTCACACCTCCTTTATTTTTAATTTCTTAAAATTAAAAGTAAGGACTACATATAGTACAGACCAAAAATTTGGACACACCTTCTCATTCAAAGAGTTGTCTTTATTTTCATGACTATGAATATTGTAGCTTCACACTGAAGGCATCAAAACTATGAATTAACACGTGGAATTATATACTGAACAAAAAAGTGTGAAACAACTGAAAATACGTCTTATATTCTATGTTCTTGAAAGTAGCCACCTTTTGCTTTGATTACTGCTCCACACACTCTTGGCATTCTGTTGATGAGCTTCAAGAGGTAGTCACCTGAAATGGTTTTCACTTCACAGGTGTGCCCTGTCAGGTTTAATAAGTGGGATTTCAAGCCTTATAAATGGGGTTGGGACCATCAGTTGTGTTGTGCAGGAGGTGGATACAGTACACAGCTGATAGTCCTACTGAATAGACTGTTAGAATTTGTAATATAGCAAGAAAAAAGCAGCTAAGTAAAGAAAAACGAGTGGCCATCATTACTGTAAGAAATTAATGTCAGTCAGTCC
>JAHUTJ010060432.1:0-10294 GCA_036250325.1 Characodon lateralis
TGCCATCAAGCTAAATCAGGCTGCCCAAAAATGTATAGACGGTATTTTACTGTTTAGAAACAGTTAGCACAAAGCTCTTTCTATACAACAACCGCTAACTAGTCTGTAAGATTTTATTCTACCTTGGTGAAGCTAGTTTAAGGCTGGATGTTGGATATTTGCTCTCCATGAATTCAGCTGCTTCTTCCTTCAGTTTGACCCGATGCAGGCAGTCTGATTTCAGGCAGCAGCTCTTTGTTTGCTCCATCCTCCTGCAGACGGTGGTTCGCCTTCGGACCGTCGATGAGTTTCCAAACCAAACACTCTTGAGAAACAAAAATTAATAGCTTCCATGTCTGCGACCCTGTGGCACAAAAACAAAGTCAATTCATTTTACACAGATGAGACATCCTTTTTTATCTGATTTTAATGAATTTTGTGTTTTTAAATAACTTTTGTAATCAGAATTCATGATTTTATTTCAATAATTTTCATATGAAGTACATTTTGGGGTGAATCTATTTAAGCATTGTAACTGTTACATTGGTGTTCTGCTGGAGGGTTCTTCCTGTTAAAAGGGAGTTTTTCCTCTCCACTGTCGCTACAAGTATGCAATTCAAACTGAATGATCAGCCCCAGATGGCTCTAGACCCCACAGGGGTTGAGAGCCGGTGAAATGTAGAAATATTCAAGAACAAAAAATCCATTCTATGATTTATTTGAAAAAGGTTTGCTAAGTGGGGAACCATAATGGTGTCATAATGGGTTTTCTTAGACTCTGAAGAGACACCCACACAGCAAATTCAAAAGTGTTAAATGTTTCGGTGTTAATAGAGTTTGTGGAAAAGAAGAGTTAATTTTACTCTAAGTAGAGTTACATTTACATAATGTAACTCTGAGGTGACAAATATTAGTTAAAATCGAGTGTTAAAATAGAGTGTCCCTTTGGCAACACAGACAGTCAGACAGTGCTGAGATACATAAATAATAACATCAAACGATTTCACACCTTCGTTGCAAATAGAGTGGCTGCAATAAGAGAGGCTACAGATGTATTTCAGTGGAGGTACATCAACTCCACGTCCAATCCAGCAGATGAAGCCTCTAGAGGTCTGAGTGCAGAAAACTTTATGGCCTGTCAGAGGTGGATAAATGGCCCTGACTTTCTTAGAAGTCCAGAACAGGAGTGGGCAAAGCCTTTTGAATCCCAGCCTGTTGGTTCTGAGGACCCAGAGGTGAAGAGGGATGTTCTGGTAAATGCGACTGACACACAGCAAAAGGATTCCACCACCAGGCTCGTGCATTATTTTTCAAGCTGGGCCAAACTTAAAACTTCTGTTGCTTGGTTGCTCAAGTTGAAGGACATTCTGCGGAGCTTGAGTAGGAAAAGGAAAGAGTTGATGGCTGTTCTTCCCTCTACTGACTCTTCTAGAGCTTCAGAGTGGATTGAAGAGGAGATGAGAAAGAACAGAGCTGCTGTTTTTAAACAAACTTTTTCAGTAAAAGACATCTCCAGAGCAGAGATGCCATCATCTGCTACAACCAGTATGCAAGCTTTAGAGAAGAAATTAGAGATCTGCAGAGTGGAGCATTTGTTGTAAAGAAAACGAGCAATATCTACAGGCTTGATCCAGCATTACAGCAAGGTTTACTGAGAGTGGGTGGTAGGCTTAGTCGTTCAGCCCTATCTCAGGAACAGAAACATCCTGTTATCCTCTCTAAAGGCCAGCATGTGTCCAAACCTATCCTGCAAGACCTACATCAGCAGCTGGGACATGCAGGAAGAAATCATATGCTTTCAGCCCTCAGAGAAAGATACTGGATTACCAACTCAGCCTGCAGAAAAGTATTATCAGAATCTATTGTGTGCAGACGCTACAGAGGACAACCAGCAGAACAGAAAATGGCAGATATGCCACCAGAACGAGTCTGCCCAAATTTCCCAGCTTTTACTAATGTAGGTGTGGATTATTTTGGGCCCGTTGAGGTCAAGAGAGGGCATGCAATGGTTAAGAGATACGGTGTTATTTTTACATGCATGGCCAGTCGAGATGTACATTTAGAGGTAGCTCATTCATTAACAACTGACTCCTGTATTAATGCCATTAGATGTTTTGTGTGCCGAAGAGGACCAGTACGTCAAATAAGATCAGACAATGGCACCAATTTTGTTGGTGCAGAGCGTGAACTGAGAGAGGCTTTGGCAGCTTTAGATCATTCAAAAATCCGCCAAACTCTACTGGCAAAGTAGAGTTTCTCTGCCGCATCTCATCATGGAGGAGTGTGGGAACGGCTCATCAGAATGGTCAGAAAGGTGTTAATTTCTGTCCTTCACCAACAGACCTTGGATGATGAAAGTCTTCAGACGATGCTTTGTCAAGTAGAAGCCATCCTCAATGATCGTCCTACAAAGCTTTCAGATGATGCAAATGACTTGGAGGCTCTAACTCCAAATCACATTTTGCTGCTCAAAGGAAGACCTACTCTTGCTCCTGGTACCTATCAAGAAAGCGATGTTTACCTCAGAAGACGTTGGAGGCAGGTGCAACCCTCTCGGACCTCTTCTGGAAAAGATGGACAAAGGAATATTTACCTTTGTTGCAGGAGAGGCAGAAGTGGACCAAGCCTCGAAGAAATGTTACTGTTTGTGACATTGTGGTTGTCGTGGATCACACTGCTCCTTGTGGTTCCTGGATTTTGGGAAGAATTACAAATACTTATCCAGATACAAATGGACTGGTTCGTTCCGTACAGATGAGGACGAAGATGGGCCAGTTAGAAAGGCCCATAACTTCCTCCTTTAAGAAGCCCTTTGAAGCAAGAGAAGAAAAGGGAAGATCTTTGGGACTATACACTTTTGTGGCTCCTTTTTGGTGTTTGTTGAATTGTGCTGTCTACACAATTGGGGCCAGTGTATAGGAGCCATTTGAGGTTTTTGGTGCTTGGGCATAGTTTGGGTCTGTCTTAGTTTTAATAATTCTGTTTGTTTGGTGGCAGTGTTTGGTTTATATGTGAATTGACACTCTGACCTATATTTTACTCTACCACTGGTGGCGGTGTCATATTGTTGATGGCCGACTTGACCCACATGCAGAAAAACACGATTAAACAGAAACGTTTAAGAAAACTTTATTTTCAGGCTCAGGTGCAGGAAACTGAAGTAGCAGAGAGACTGCAAGGGAAAACAGACGCAGGTAAGAAACCACAACTGAAATTCTCAAATATACTCTATAGGGAAAGCTTACATTGGTTAGGGTTAAGTCCGCCAGGGAGAGAGGTTGTGATCCTGGTGAGCAGCAGGCTACGCAACACTGCCGTAGCAGGAGAGTCCTGAGAGTTATGGTGGAGGGTGGAAGCTGTGAGGACAACATCTGATCTGGCTGCCAGCGGAACAAAACAAGAATCCAGAGTCCTTAAAAACTGTTGGTAAGTTCCTTCTGAAATCTCTCATGAACGAGGCTTGGTCAACCTGAGACAAAAACAAATATTAATCAAGATACAAAAACCGAATCTTCTCAGAGAAACAATTCCGTGAATTGGCCAGGTTAAATACCACGAAGAGGCAAAACACTCAGTACTGGCTCGCCTCCTTCTTATAGTCCTCCAGCTGATGACACTCATGCGAAACACCTGACCACCCAGAACTCAGCTCCTAACGCCCCTACTGGTGGAGGAGGGTTAGTAGCAGGCAAAAATGACCAGGATCTGACAGGCGGTGTGGGGGAAATATATTTAGGTGTCAGGGTTAGAGGGCATCAGGTGTTAGGGTGTGTGGAGGTCATACGGTTTTTCACCGCTCTCTGTTCCATGCTGGTTTGGCTTCATCATATCCACCTATTGACCATAATTGCCATCTTTTGCACGCTGCCATAAACCGTCACCCTGGATTTTGGATTTCATTTAACACTCAACTTGTATTCAATAAATGGGAGCATTCCCAAACTTCTCCCAGTCTCCCAAAACTTTCTTTAAACTCTGTTTAAAGGAAAAGACACATTTAATATTTCTCCAATATTTCCCCACATATTGCAACTCATTCTCATGCTGTCTTAAGACTCGTTTCCTTGTGACTCTGAGTGTGTTTGGGGTGTGCCGAGTCAACTCTGGTGGGCGCGATAACCCACGTAGGTATCAAGTAAACGGGGGCGTGGAAAGGACAAACTACCTACCACTCGTGTTTTGCTTTTTTGTGGGGAGCTGGGAGATAAACAAGGCGTTTCACTCGGAATAAAATCCAAACCCAAATAAACAATTTAACGTTCAAAAACAAGCCCAAAAAACCACAACCCGCGAATCAGAAGATTTGCAAGCGTCTTAGAGAAAAACCAGCCCAAAGTGGCTGATAATAAGCGGACCTGGAAACACAGATTAGACGTCATGAGTCCAGCTTCATTTCTGTAGAAATCACGTGATTTCCATGAAGCGCAGACCGACGCATGCGCAGTGTCGTCTGCAGATATTTGGGCGTTGGCCGTCTTCAAGTTCTTACTGAAGGCCTTTAAAGGAGTTAGATGTTGGACCCGGTACCAGTTTGTTGTTGGTCACCGTGTTGAGTTAGAAACTGATGGTAGATTAGTTTTTAACGGCGTAGGTCCATGTTGTCTCTCAGCTCTCCTTCTTCCGGGACGCAGCGAGTCCTCGGTTCAACCCCAAGTTTCTCTCGACTAGAAATCTTTATTCAGCCTAAACCAGAGTCCGAGTTTCCATCTAACCTCACGGAGATCTAACAGAGTTTATTACCAAAGTTAAACAGTTTTTCGGAGGATTAAAACTCTGAGGAGCTCAATGAGGAAATGGCTCCTCTTCTAACTGCGTCCTCCACATGGACTCTGCTGGTTTTCTGCTCCTTCATGGCTGTTTCTGCTGGTAAGTTTTTATCTTTGATGACAAGATGGGAAAATGAGTTTTCATGTGAGATTATTTACTGTAAACCTGGTTTTACAGTGACTCAGAGTTTCTTTAGGCTCATCTCAACAAACCGCCTGTTTGTCTCTGTAACCTGCTGCATGTGGAGACTAAACTATGAGATCTGCCATATTTAACCTCTGATTCCGGATAATACTGGTTTAACTGGTGGATTTACGAATTAACAAATTCAGTTTTTTGTATGGAGGATGAAAAGTGCCAATTTACAAGTATTTTGTTGGTCATGGACATTTTTACACTCTGAGTATAGTTTGAAAAAGGGTTTATTAATTGTGTAATACAATAACCTGATTTCCGCTGAAGGTCCTGGCATTTAAAGTCCCAGGTTTTGTTTTACTTGGCTAAAAGAAATCCCAGGGAGTCGTTTGGACCATTTATTTAAATCAGGACATATGGGGAAGTTGTTAAGAAAACTGCAATACACCTTCAGTCCTGCAGATGGCAGTAGTCCTTTACTCTGTGCCTGTGACACGTTTTTCCCACAAATGCAGAAATTTAAAGAAAACATTGTAGCATATATTAGGATGAAATAAGACAATTGTGACACAAAATAAGCATATTTCCATGTTAAATTTTGCAAGTCCAAAGTTGCCCGGAAATGAGGTCTAGGGAGAAGTCTCCGTCATTCACTGTGTGAGCGTCAATAAGAAAACTGTTCAGGTAGAAGCAAAGTTGCATTAAAAACAGCGTAAATATGGTGAAACGGTGCATTGCTGGTGGTGGCAGCAACACTACGACAGCAGCGGTTAGTCTGCACTACTTTCCTGAAGCAAAGAGGATCAGAGCTGCTTGGATCAGAGCTGGAAAACTGAGGAGGGACAGATGGGCTGGTCCCACCAAGCACAGCCAGGTGTGATCAGAGGACTTTGAACAAGAAACCTCTGAAGAGAAATGATGTCAGAGGTCAGGGTATTTTACAGAATAAGGAGAATATTAAAGCAGAGTCTATAGCCACGTTGTTCAGAACATCTGATGGGAAAAGCTCGCCAAAGAAAAGGTTGTTGCTGCTGTTGCTAAACGGATCAAGGCTCAGCTGGTTTGAACACTTCCTTGTTGAAAAAGTACATTTAAATATCGGAAGTTATTGTTCATAATTAAAAATCCCAAATTATTATTTTTATTTATAATAATAATCCAAAATTATTAGCATTAAAATAAGATAAATTACAGGTGCATATAATATATTTAAATATATGTTTCTCTAAAGATTCTGACAAAGTTATAAAATGACCCCAGGTAGTGTCTTCAGATCCTGAATCATCTCTTGTGTCGCTGCTGCTGCTCAGCTTCTCCTTCGGTTGTTTTACTCAGAGCCATATTTACTGTAACCCAGGATTTACTGTATCTGCTCCGGTCCGGTTCGCTGCGAAGCCCGGTGGAGCTCCAAGAACCATATTCAGATTGCTCAATAAAAGCCAGTGATAAATGTGGTAGCAGGTCCAAAACGGCTCATTCTGTAGAAGTTAAACCAGTTAAAGTGCCTCATTTTTCATTTTATGCATCCAGGTATTTTCATGGGTTTTGTTCTACAATGGGTTGAATTAGACGGCCGTCTGCACGCTGCAGCACTGGTGCTCTTCCATCTGATGACATTGGAGTTTCTTCTTCTGACTTTGCTGCGTCTCTCTGATTGTGACTAAAATATATCTAAAGAAATATCTGAATCTTCGCTGCTGTTTGTGTTGCTGTCATTGTAGATGATGTCATAAAAAAGCTCAAGAAAATCACAAAGGAGTCATTTGGAATTGCCTCTTTAGTGGAATTTATGACCATATATGACAACCGCTCATTTCAATGGCATTAATTTACTTTTTAAAATATTTCATCAATGTTTCCTTTCCATAAATGTAACTGGAATTATCAGGAAAACTGAATGCCGCTTTAAAAGACTACTAGGTCATATTTTTTTTGTTTCAACTGATTACTAACAGATGATGATCAGCTTTATAGATATACAGTTGATTAATTCCTTCAATTATTTCTTAAGTTGCTCTGGATCCATAAATAGGAAAGGTTTAATTCCTTATTTTACATTAAATTTTTCACCAACCTGCATCTGGCCAGAGTTGCTTTACAGATAAAATAACTACTAAACATTATTAACACACCTAGTTTTCTATTATTATATTGAAACAAACTCATTTCAGAGATCTACAGAACAGGAATATCTGTAGCTTGAACATCTCAAAACAACTTTTTAGGACAAATTGATAGTATTAAAAACGATACACTTGTATATTGATTGCTGCCATTACTGCAGCTGGTGCTGCGATGCCTTGCTGCACACAACCCCACCCCTTTAACAATCCTGGGGAAATATTAAGTCCTACCTCAGAGCAGGACCTGTTACCCGTTAAAGTAAAGCCCCAGGAAAGTGAAATTAACCAGGTAAATTTATAAGGCCTATCAAAAGTCTCATTTTCAGTGTGAATCCAGTGTTTAATAAATCGTAGCAACCACCCGTTTACAATTTCATTAATACCAAAATCCATTCTAAGCAGCAGCATTGAACAGACTCCATTAATAGTAACTTCTGCCTTGCTCGTGGGGTTGCAGCACTGGCCTCACCTATTGCCAATGTGTATAACTGCTGGGCCTCCACACCTCTGCTAGCGCAGACGGAGATGATGACGCAATGTATTGACCAATGAAATAAGCACATAACCTTGAACAGCAGACCATCAAAGCCAGCCATCCAGGGCCATGTCTGTGTTGTTGGGCTAGTCAAAAAAGAATCATGTGAATCTACTAGGGCTGAAATTATTCCTCCAATAACTCAAGAACCTCCATTTATAAAATTCCTCGAGGAAAGTTATCTGCCTTGAGGCTTTGTTAAATTATGTTTTACTATTCAGCGCAATATGTTTTGCCCGCATAGGTGTTAGTGTTGCTCAGTTCTCTCTTCCACCAATGAGCTGCTGACCAGAGCTGACCCATGGACACTAAGGGATATTAGCAGCTATGGAGGAAGAAGGCGAGGCGAAAGACACGCCACCAAGAAAGAGACTGAAAGCGTTAAAAGTGTGGGATTACTTTAAACTAAACAGAAAACACAGTGCAGTGCGTGCACTGCAAAGTGGATTTGGCACATCATAACAGCGCGTCCTCAATGCTGCAACACCTCAGCAGGAAACATCCACTGCATACATCAAGCTCACATAACAATAATAATAATATAGTATTAATGAAAACACGAAGAAACGTTTGATTATTTTGTAATGCTAAACTGCTTGTTTTTAATGCAAATTCGAACCTCAGATATATACATAAAAAAATCTATTGAAGCTTAAAATGCATTAATCACTTATTTATTTTCACTGCAGTAGGGTCATCAGTAGGCGTAAACTGCCCCTTCACCAAATAAAAAAAAGGTACAAGTTTTTTCATACTACACACTTGACACTGAAAGTCTAATTTAATATCAGTAAAAGGCAGTCAGTGTTTACTAATATGCCTCAATTTAAGTTTACTATTTAATTTTTAAGTTATTTCTCATCTGTTTTTGCACCTTAGGTGCAATCAGCTTCTTCTCCGCTGCGGTCCTTCGTCCTCTGTCACAGCCGCATCCAGTCCCTGATTGGTTGTCGCAAATTTACAGAAAATTTCATATTTTTCAACTCCAGCGAAAATGGACCCCTGTCACTACTGTCACCACCCGATCTGTCCCAGAACCGCGATCCGTACCATCAGCTCATTTACGCATGTGCAAACAAAATGACCTCCAGATCGCTTTTCAATGCGCTACTGGAAATAAGTATTTCCATCCTTAATTATATTGTCCTATATTATGTCCTGTAAATAGTTTTAAAATAACATATGTAATACACATTTTGATATTATTAAAATGTAGATCTATAAAGCGGACATATTTATGATATTAAATTACCTGCTATTAAAAGGACCTACTTTCCAAGACACTTTTGGTTTTACTTTTGGTTTGGAGCCAGTCACAAACAGAATCCATGACATTTCTCCTATGATAAAACTCCTTGCAACACTTAGTTCTTGTATCTGGATCATTCCAGCTCACCATTGCTGTCAGTGAGATCATCTGCTGCTGAAGGACAAACCTGATCATCTGTCAGAGAAGCTTGTTTAACTGTAACTGTACATCATGCAAAGGACCCACTGTGCTGTGATGTTAATATAATTAATAGGAAAGAAATAAAGACATTATTAAGCATTATAAATCCTTCATTTGCACACAGGATGCTAAAATAATTTTTCATTGACAAACTTATTTGTCTTTTTAGTGTTAATATTGATTGGCCAATTTCTAAGCTGCAACTGTTGCGAGTTACGTTGAGCAACACAGTCAACAAGCTGTGTGCTCCTATGTTGATGTTAGCCTAGACACAGCAGAACGTCAGTGGAACTGGAGGAAGCTTTTACACGTTTAATGACACATATTTTATCATTTAACTTTAGCTTTTATTATTTTCTATTTTTACTGTTATTTTCCACTTTGAGATACTTGTATAAATGAAATGTAGTCTTCATCTGAGAGGAGTGTGAGTGAAGGAGCGGAAGTCCCAAGACGTCCTAAGACGCCTCGGTGGTGGGCACTGGGACATTTTCCGCACCCACAAAGTGGGAGTCGGTGTCGTACCAAACGAGTCATTCCCGACAGAATGTGTATCCCCTGCGTCGGGAGCACGCATTCAGCAGGAAGAGCGAATCCAGTCTCATTTTCAATCAGCTAGACGTGTAAATAAAGATGTTTTACTTTTGTTAACGAAGTAAAAGAAGAGTGTTGTTACATTATCGTTCAG
This sequence comes from Characodon lateralis, assembly GCA_036250325.1. Classification (NCBI taxonomy): domain Eukaryota; kingdom Metazoa; phylum Chordata; class Actinopteri; order Cyprinodontiformes; family Goodeidae; genus Characodon; species Characodon lateralis. Next base: position 9,678 of record JAHUTJ010060432.1, read on the forward strand.
TTAGTGGTTAAAACTGAAAATTTCACACTTATTGTTATGACGTGGTACACATCAAGACCGTTTGCCTAATATGAGGATAATCACTTCTGTTTAAACCCAATTGATCATCAATATAACGCGTTCTCAACAAGTAAACTGCTCTGTGGTCATTTCCAGATGTCTCACGCAAATATTATTTACTTTGAGTTATTCGATTGTCGCTTGTCTCTCTGCTGAAACCAAACATCCACCTTCCTGTGTCCATCACAGCTGTCTGCTTGTTTGTGTATTTTTATTGATAGAAAGACCGCATGAATGGATCATATAAACTGAATAAAGTTACAGCCAAAATTATTCTTATCTGGCAGATCTAGATTCAATTAGATTTTATTTCTGTCAAGAAGTATAGAAACGAAACTTTAAAAAATATAACAATGTATGAGTTTAAAAAAAAAAATTTTATTAGAATGACATGTTCAAAATTATTCAATTCAGTTTAATATATATAGCGCCAATTCACAACACGTATCGTCTCAAGGCTCTTCACAACAGTCAGGTTCATACATTCCAATTAATCGTAACCATTGAACAGTTCAGTCAGATTCAGTTATTTATTCAAATTGGATAAAAAGTTTTTC
>JAHUTJ010060433.1:0-10291 GCA_036250325.1 Characodon lateralis
GTTGTTCCCAAAGGTGCAGAAGGTCTTGGTCTGCACACACATGTCCTCACAGAAACTGATGTATGATGTCACCACATCAGTTAGTTGGTTTAAGTCAGTGGCTGAGGTTTCAAAAATAGTCCAGTCTGCATTCAAAGCAGGCCTGTAGCATCTGCTTTGATTCCTCAGTCCACTTCTTAACAGTGTGAACCGCGGGTTTCACTATTGAACTGAAATAAAAATACCAACTGACTTTAAGTTATTCAGTAAAATGACCCGAGATGCTGTTCTGTAGAGATGGTAAAAAAAATATCTGATCAATTGTCTAGAGTTTAATGTTCTTACAGAACATTTAATGGAACAAGACATAAAAGATTATCTCTTAAACACATGAATTATGTTTATTTGATCATCTTTACCTTTGGCTGCAGAACATGATGCTTCCATAAACCTCCAGCAGAAACATGGAGAGCAGGAACAGCTGAGCTGGAGGATAAATCAGCTGCTTTGAAACCAGCAGTTTATCTCCAGTTAGGCTGGACTGTCCAGCTCATATCTGTTTGTCCTCTGACTGGACAGTGTGAAGATATGACTCCACCTGAGAACATGGAGATTTTACTCTCAAACACGTCTCACATCTTATCCATTTATTACCTCAAGCAATTAAACCCAGGACATGAATGTGTTCCTAATAAATCAGTTGGAGTAAACAGAACCAAAAGAATCAACAGAAGATGTAAATTTATGAGTAACAGTTTCAGGAACCAATCAGGTCTCTCGGATCAGTCTGTCCTGTTCTGGATCTCTGTCGGCTCCTTCAGCTCAGTGTTAAATTAGATTCAAACTTTATTTTACAGTAAAAATCAGAGCTTTATTTCAGAGGATCAATAACCTGGTTCCTTTTCCCATCAAGATGAGTTTGTTGGACCTTTTTATGTGGACTATTATGAGAATGCTGTAGCCACATTTCCACAAGTAAACCTTTTCTAAAACACTTCTTTAACAGCCTCTGAAACAAATATACAAATAAAATAGAAAATATGATTGAGCTGCCCTGCGATGGACTGGTGACCAGTCCAGGGCGAACCCCGCCTCCCGCCCATAGACTGCTGGAGATAGGCACCAGCTCCCCGCGACCCACTATGGAATAAGCGGTAGAAAAATGACTGACTGATTGAGCTGTCATGGATCCTGAAGGCTATCCTGCTGGTTCCCAGCAGTTGGCAGAAGAGTCAGAGTTTATCTCCAGTCGCTGTTTTATCATGCCTCACATTCCTCCTCTTTGCTTTTATTTTTACCCATCACCAGTGTGCGCGCTCAGAACCTCTCTCTGGAAATTTAAACCTGTTTCCAGATAACATGTGAACGTATGAAGGTGTAAGAAAAGCTGCAGGGTCCCCCCTGCGCTCCCCACAGGGCCAATGTCGAATGCCTTCTCCAGATCCACAAAACACGTGTACCGGTTGGGCAAACTCCCATGAACCCTCGAGCACCCTGTAGAGGGTATAGAGCTGGTCCAGTGTTCCACGGCCGGGACGAAAACCACACTGCTCCTCCTGAAACCGAGGTCTGACTATCGGCCGGACTCTCCTCTCCAATACCCTGGCGTAGGCCTTACCAGGGAGGCTGAGGAGTGTGATCCCCCTGTAGTTAGAACACACCCTCTGGTCACCCACCACCCCAGTCTGCCAGTCCAGAGGCACTGTCCTCAAATGACACTATAACCATATCATAAGCTACTGCAATTGTAGCATTTCGGCCGATATTATCCAAAATATAGGACAAGCCAGGTAATGCAATTTCAGGGTCGAGATACAAGTTAACTTTAAATACATTGGAATAGCATCTAAAGATCGAATCCCAAAAACTCTGAATCTCGGGGCACAGCCAAAATTGGTGGCCAAATGTGCCATCAGATTTCTTACACCTTTCACATAAAGGAGAGATTTCGGAGGAAATCTTGTGTAATTTGACCTTTGAGTAATGTAATCTATGTCAGTCAGTCATTTTCTACCGCTTAGTCCATAGTGGGTCGCGGGGAAACTGGTGCCTATCTCCAGCAGTGTACGGGCAGGAGGCGGGGTACAACCTGGACAGGCCGCCAGTCCATCGCAGGGCAACACACCAACAACCACGCACACACTCCTTCATCACCTAAGGGCAATTTAGAGTTACCAATTAACCTAACAGGCATGTTTTTGGACTGTGGGAGGAAGCCGGAGTACCCGGTGAGAACCCACGCATGCACGGGGAGAACATGCAAACTCCATGCAGAAAGAACCCCGGCTGGGAATCGAACCCAGGACCTTCTTGCTGCAAGGCAACAGTGCTACCAACTGGCCCCCGTGCAGCCCTGTAATCTATGTATAACCTTAAATTGAATCAGCTGTAATATAGCATTAATTGAACAATAATGAATATCATTTATAGCTTGTTTCCATATTTTATCTTGAATCTTAATATCAAGGTCGGTCTCCCACATTTGTTTACATTTAAAAGCAGGTTGTGCAAGTTTATGAGAGAAAATACGAGCCAGTTTTGAAATCAGACCCTTTGCCTCTGGTGGGCAAAGTAAGAGCTAAAACATATCATTTTCTTCTGGTAAAGAGTGAGATGATAAAATATTTTGCCTTATATAATGTTGTATTTGTAAAAACCTAAAGAAATTTGATTTTGGTAGGTCATTTTTCTTTTGTAATATTTCAAACGAACATAAATTTTTATCAACGTAAAGGTCTTTTATGGATCTTATTCCTTCCTATTCTACTCCTTAAAAACTGCATCTTTATGCGAAGGAAGAAAAGCGTGGGTATGCCATATTGGAGCATGTACTGATGTCTTTGGAAGCTGGGAAAATTTCTTAATCTGCATCCAGATTTTCTGAACATTGGTTATTGAATAGTGTTCTGCATTGCAGGAGGCTCCCCACCTTGGCTCTGAAAAAAGAATTGCCCTAAGGGACGTTTTTGGGAGAAAGTTGGTTCTAGTGCTAACCAAGATGGTATCTCAGACAGTACGTCAGGATTATCAGCCAGTTGACAATATACCATCGCTTTACTATTCGCAGCCCAATAATAATGCAAGGAACATGGAAGTCCAAGGCCTCCAAGTTCCTTTGGTTTTTGTAAATGTAACTTTGAAATTTTTTGTGCCTTGAATCCCCAGATAAATGGTAAAAATCACAGTCAATCATTTTGGAAAAAGACATCGGAATAAAAATTGGCATGTTTTGAAACAAATAAAGAAATCTTGGTAGAGAAACCATTTTGATTGTGTTTATAAGACCTATTAATGACAGTGGCAGAGTTCTCCATTCTTCAATATACTTTTTCAAAGCAGTTAATTTCTCCATGAAGTTATATTTAAAGAGTAGCTTTGTTTTTTTTTGTGAGTTAACATCTAAATATTTAACACAATCTTTCAGAATGTTGAACAGAGTTGATGTCAGGAATGTGGGATCTAGTTCAGCTGCAAGCGACAGGAGGTCACTTTTTTGCCAATTTACAGTGTATCCAGAAATCATGCCAAACTTATTTAGAATCAGAATCAGAATTTATCAGATCAAGCAAGTGTGGAACAGATTGTTCAGGATCGGTCAAAAAAACAGCAATGTCATCCGTGTAAAGTGATATTTTATGACTAGTACTATCAATAATAATGGGTTTAATAAATGTATTTTCTCTTATGCTGATTGCCAAAGGCTCAATGGCTAGCGCGAAGAGCAGTGGAGAGAGGGGACACCCCTGTCGAGTGCCTCTTTTGAGCTGAAAATGGCCTGACCTGTTTTGATTCGTGACCACAGAGGCAGTTGGATTTAAGTAGGCCATCCGTATCCAAGAGACAAAAGTGTCCCCCAGGCCAAATGGCTCTGCTACTTTAAACAGGTACCCCCACTCCACCTGGTCAAATGTCTTTTCAGTGTCCAGACACAAAATGGCCTGCTTTGAACCTATAGGGAATTGGTAATACATTGTATTGGAGAAGGAATATCTATTTGGAATAACTGGTCTCTATGAATAAGGGATTCAATATGCCTATTTAGTCTGTTGGCTAATATCTTAATAAAAATCTTAAAATCCATATTGAGGGTAGAAATTGGGCAATAGGAGGCAGGGTTAGAGTCATCCCAATCTGGCTTGAGTATGAGAGCAATGTCTGCCTTATCTAATGTTGGTGGCAGTTTTTCTGTCTCAACAGTTTGGGAGAACATCCTAAGCAGGAGCACAGACATCTGCCCAGAAAACCTTTTATAGAACTCTGAAACAAAACCATCGGGTCCAGAGGCCTTTCCATTAGTAAAAGATTTAATGAAATTTATCACTTCATTCATTGTTATTCTCGCATTTAATCCTCCTGGGAGGCGTCATCTAATTTAGGAAGAGAGACATTCTCAAGCCAAGAAGCAACATCACCTTTTGCCTTTGACCTGTATAACTCTTGATAAAACTCCATAAAATGTTAGTTTATTAATTTTGGATCAGTAGGCATAACTCCGGTATTGGATCTAATTCAATATATGGCTCTGCTATTTTGTTGTCCCCTAAGCTGACAAGCCAGAGCGTGTGGCTTGTCTCCTAGGTCAAAATAACAGGTCCACAAACGGGACAACTGATAACCGACCAGTTTAGTTATGATTGTATTATACTCATATTTAAGATTAATAATTTCTTTTAATGTTTGACTAGTATTATTCTGTTTGTAATATGTCTCAAGTTGGGATAATTTATTATGGATATCAAATAGTCTCGAATTTCTTGATTTTTTTTAATGCCGCCTCATAAGAAATAATGTGACCCCTCATAACTGCTTTAAATGTTTCCCACAGATTTGAATCTGAGGTATCAGAGGTGTCATTCATATTTAGGAATTCATAAAATTTATCTGACAAATATTTACAAAAATCTGCATTATTGATTAAATAAAGACAGAGCCTCCATGTTATTTGTGTCAGTCTGGGAGTTTTCATGTATTGTTTTTGCCTGCTGCAAACACTTACTCACCTCTAGGTGCCTGAGTGTTTGCCTTTGTGGTAACGTCATCTGGCCAAGCTCTAAGTTCTGTGTTCATGCCAAAGTTCATAGTAATTTACCTCTTCATGTGCTCCTTCCTAGGTGATTTCCAAATCCAAGCCTCAAAGCTCCTGCAACCTTCAGCCTTGGCTCAAAGTCCCAGCTTTGGATCCTGCCTCAGTCAGAGCTTCAAGAAACTTACCTGGCTCAAGTACTAGCTGACAGCTCAAGCCTACCTCCTTCAGTAAGTGAACCCTGCTCACCCTACAACTATTACCTTCACATGCAGCTTCCGGAAACCTCACCAGATAACACGTAAAAATATCAAACTGTCAAGACCTCACCTGAACTTTCCCTTGAGAATTCACCACCTCCTTGGACTGACTCGCAGCAGCTGCATCACCGTTTATCATTCTTCCTCAACCAAGATCAACCCCAGCTCCAGTAAGCTAATTAAAATCATTCTGCTACTGTTTTCATCCGTTCCTCTGAGTAATGTACTCCCTTCATCTTTCCTGAACAGTTTGGTGTTTCCAGTCCCGATTCCTGTTCCACTATTCATCCCTGTGAAAATAAACCCTTTTTAAACTTTTCTCCTGCCTCCTGAGTGTCTCTCTGCATGTCGGTCAAAACCATTAAGAAAATGATGACAATTTGCTGTTTTTGTTGGTTAAAATCTAATTTGACCCTAACTGGGGAATGATCTGAAATGACAATATTATGGTATTTAGTATCAAGCACATTCGATAGAAAAAAAAATCAATTCGTGAATAAGAATGATCCAGTTTAGAGAAAAAGGAATACTCTCTAGCTGTTGGATGTTGCAGATGCCAAATGTTTTTTAATACTAGTTGAGGAAATAAAATTATTTAAAGTGACTGAGGCATTAGATTTGAATTTTTTTTTTTTTGAGGATTTGTCAAGGTGTCAATCCAGAATCGTATTAAAATCTCCAGCAATAATCAATCCCAATCCTACTTTCCCAAAAAAAGTAGTAAAAAAAACCCAGCTAAACATACCCTTAACAGGGGAATCCAACCAGCCTTAGCCTAACACTAAGTTGTGAAAACCCTAATAACAATCAAACACCTCGCTTCCCCTCCGACATAAATGTCATATGAATCAAACATCCACCCCAGAACAATTATAGACGGTAAGTAAGTCAAGTATTGAAAAATGAACTGTCAAGAAAACAGACTGCCGTAAGTTAAAATGTAACTATGGTTACCACCATCCACAGTCTCTCCCGGGGCATCTCTATGTGGCAAGATTGTCTGCAAACATCTTCGCTTCCTCTGGAGTGTTAAATGTTGAGGTGACATTTCCATGGGTGACTCTCAATTGTGCACAATAAATAAATCCTGTGTGAAGGCCAGCTGACTTAAACCTTTTCCTGGTGTCTTCAAAGAGTTGACGTTTCATAATTTCAGCCGGAAAGTCTGGAAAGATATGGATGCGGTGGCCCTGGTACATCAGTGGAGATTGTTGTGCTGCAAGCCTCATAATAAGCTCCTTGACATTATAGTTATGTATCTTGGCTATTAACACACGGGGTCGGAGTTCAGCTAGGATCACTAGCAGGCTGTCCCCCAGAGGCTACTTGCACGGTCAACTTCTATGTGCTTCAGAAGATGTTCTTTTCCCAGCAATAAAGTTGGCTACAAACTCAACCGAGCGGTTAGACTCAGCATTTTCAGGTAAACCTATGATCTTTATGTTTTGGTGTCTGGAACGTGCCTCCAGGTCCACCACTTTATCTTGTAGAGTCTTGTTAGCATCCCTCAGAGATTTAGCCTGATGTTGAGGCTAACCTGTTGTTGTGGTCACTGGTCATTACTTCCACTGCATCAAGTTGAGACGTATGTTCTGCCAATGTAGATTGGATAGCCTGCAAAGATTCTTCCAGTGAGTCAAATCTCTCATCCATTTGTTTCCTCATCCCATTTATCGCGGAGAGAATAGATGCACTTTGTAATGAGGGGTTAGCCGTTTGCTCAGTTGGCAACTCTGTCTTAGAAAGTACCATGGTGATTTTTAACCGTCTCGGTGACTTCAACCTAGGTGATGAAAGAGTCCAGCCCTGAGTCCCCAGCCTCTGTTTCCACCAGGGAACGTGTGATGGCAGGATTGAGAAGATCCTCGAAGTATTCCTTCCACCGCCCGATAATGTCCGCAGTCGAGGTCAGCAGCCTCCCACCCCCACTGTAAACAGTGTTGGCGAAGCATTGCTTCTCCCTCCTGAGGCACTGGACAGTTTGCCAGAATCACTTCGAGGCCAACCGGTAGTCCTTCTCCATGGCCTCACTGAACTCCTCCCAGGCCCGAGTATTTGCCTCTGCCACAGCCCGGACCGCGGCACGCTTGGCCTCATGGTACCCGCCAGCCGCCTCAGGAGTCCCACAAGGCAACCACAGCCGATAGGACTCCTTCCTCAGCTTGACAGCATCCCTTACTACAGGTGTCCATCACCGGGTTCAGGGATCGCTGCCGCGACAGGTACAGTATACCTTACGGCCACAGCTACGGGCAGCAGCATCGACAATAGATGCGGAGAACATGGTCCACTTGGATTCTATGTCTCCAACGTCCCCCAGAATCTGGTCAAAGCTCTCCCCGAGGTGGGAGTTGAATACATCCCTGGCCGAGGGCTCTGCCACACGTTCCCAGCAGACCCTCGCTATAATGCTGGGGCCTACCAAGTCTGTCCATCTTCGTCCTTTTCCAGCAGATCCAACTTATCACCAGGTGGTGAACAGTGGACTGTAACAAACTACTTTTAAAATCTTTTATAAGGATAAGTAAACTAAAATGGCCAGTACAGAAATAAGGTTGACAAATTAATAGCAATTTGTAAATTCTCTTGTTTTTTGGCTTACATTTGTTAGGGTTGTGTATTATGCTTTATTTTGAAGGTCTTCGGCAGAAGTTAGCTCACTTCTTTTCTCTGGCTTACCGGTCCGCAATTGTTAGTAAAAATATCTTCCTTACTGGAGTTTAATTGCTGTTGTCAACTCCAATATAAATGATTGACCTTCCATTTAGCTTCCAGGTCAGATTGGGAACAAGGTATGAGTTGTTGGTTTTATTTTATGTACTGTTCAAACACATTTGTAGGGCATGTTGATTTGTGATGTTAACTAGTCATTCAGATGCCAGTGGTTACGAGCCTTGTCTTATTTTCTTTTTCTAGCTTTTACTTTGTTTTGTGAAGACATGGATCACATTACAAGAACTTTCTAAAACATCAGTACGCTTCACCTTAATTTCTGACTGGAGATAGCAACATGGACAGTTCATCCCCCTCTTCACCCGAGTGTCCAAAACATGCGGCTGAAGGTCTGAAGACACGACAACAAAGTCAATCACCAACCTCCTGCCTAGGGTGTCTTGGTGCCAGGTGCACTGATGAACACCAAGCAGGCCAGGTGCTCTGCATTACCACTCGGCCTGTAGGCCGAAACGACAGTCACAGACCTGTCCCCAACCCAAAGGCGCAGGGATGTGACCCTCTCATCCACTGGGGTAAACCCCAAAACGAGTTAGCTGAGTTGGCTCCAGGGTGGGACCCTGGCTCTGCCATACCTGGCGACATCACGTGTCTCAATTGTGTGGTCCTCGTGAAGGTGTCTTGAGATGCGGCTGCCGCAGTAATAGGGGCACTGTGCCGGTCCGTTGTGGTGAAGAGCGAGCTGAGCCGGAAAGCGAAGCTCTCAATTTACCAGTGAGTCTATGTTCCAACCCTCACCTATGGCCATGAACTTTGGGTCATGACTGAAAGAACGAGATCCTGGATACAAGCGGCTGAAATGAGCTTCCTCCATAGGGTGGCCGGGCACTCCCTTAGAGATAGGGTGAGGAGCTCGGCCATCCGGGAGGGGCTCGGAGTAGAGCCGCTGCTCCTCCACATCGAGAGGAGNGTGGCTCGGGCATCTATACCAGATGCCTCCTGGACGCCTTCCTCGGGAGGTGTTCCAGGCACGTCCCACCGGGAGGAGGCCCAGGACACGCTGGAGGGACTATGCCTCTTGGCTGGCCTGGGAACGCCTTGGGCTCCCCCCAGAGGAGCTGGAGGAGGTGTCTGGGGAGAGGGACGTCTGGGTGTCTCTACTGAGTCTACTGAGTCTGCTGCCCCTGCGACCCGGTTCTGGATGAAGTGGAAGACAGTGATGTGCACACATAGGCATCATTGCAGTGCATTTAATCATGTACACAAAACCATGCTGTTCTGATGCGGGATGAGCATGCATCTGTCACTAAAAAAGTTGTAGCGCCCTTATTTCTTAAATAGATTGAAAATAGGTGAGAAAATTCGCAATGTTATGATACATAGACCTCTCCCCGACCCGAGGTGACATTCCACGTCCCTAGAGCCAGTTTAAGCATCCAGAGATCGGGTCAACACCTAGTGGTGACTTGAATCCACTGGAAGACGAGAAAGCCGGACAGACTTGGCAGGCCCAAGTGTATAGTGAGGGTCTGCTGGGAATGTCTGGAGGAGCTCTCAGCCGGGGATGTATTCAACTCCCACCTCCGGGAGAGCTTTGACCAGATTCCGCGAGAGAAGTTGGAGACATAGAATCCGCGTGGAATGTTCTCCACCTCTATTGTCAATGGTGCCGCCCGTAGCTGTGGCCGTAAGGTCTGCGGTGCCTGTCGTAGTGGCAATCCCGGTAGTGGACACAGACAGTAAGGGATGCTGTCAAGCTGAAGAAGGAGTCCTATCGGCTGTGGGACTCCTGAGGCAGCTGAGGGTTACCATGAGGCCAAGCGTGCCGCAGCCCAGGCTGTGGCAGAAGTGAAGTGAAGCAAAGTAAAGCAAAGTAAAGTAAGGTAATTGAAGGTAAGGTAAGTTTATTTATATAGCGTTTTTCAGTAAAGAGACACTCAAAGTGCTGTAAATACAATCACAAAGCAAATAAACACAGATACAGGCACAGAAAAACAAATCAAATGATAAAATCAAACAACAGAGGTAATTTAAAAAAGTAAAATAAAATAAAATAAAGAGAATAGAATAGAATGATGGACAAGAAAATGAAAGGAAAATTGGCCTGAAAACGCAACTAATCATGCCTAAATGGCCCAGTCAAAGGCCACTCTAAACAAATAAGTTTTTAATCTTGATTTAAAGCAATTTAGGGTTTCGGTGCTTTTCCAGTTTTCTGGGAGTCTATTCCAGATTAGAGGAGCATAAGAACTAAAAGCTGCTTCTCCATGTTTGGTTCTGCAGAGTAGATTTGAGCCAGAAGACCTGAGAGGTCTGGGTGGTTGATCCACTGACAACAAGTCTGTAATGTATTTTG